>CM076584.1:1157541154-1157592679 GCA_034641835.2 Pinus albicaulis
AGTGTTGACCTAAATAATGAGGCTCAAAGACCAAGAAACAGCATAAGAAGAGAGGAAAGCCAAATAGGTGTGAACCTATAAACACCGAAGAACTGATAGCCTCCCCTTCTATTTTTTCCTGTTTCCAAGAGTTAGGGTGTTTTGAGTTCTGTAAAAAAGTACAAGAGATCAAAATCCATCCTCAGTTGACCAAGTTATTTGCCCTAAGTCTTCACAGGCATAAAGTACATCTAGTAGGGGTGAGGTTTGAGTTGACCCCCAGTGCTATCTCTAAAGCCACTGGGATGCCTTGCATAGGATAAAGGTGGTTTAAACATAAACATCTTGACTTGACCCATTATCATCCATTCTTAAAACCTAGTTGTCAAGCTGAATGCAAAGCCATTTTTCATTTTTCTCATTTATTAGATGGATATGCCCTCCTCATGAAGATTATCATGAAATACTTTACCTGTGAGGGTAGGTTCTCCAGAGTCTATTCCTATAATATTATACTCCTCATGCATTTTACCAAGACCAAGCTACTGCACATGCCTTACTACCTCTGCAAAAGCATTGAAAAAATGTCCTCCGTCATGCGAAAGAGGCCTCCAACCCAAAAAATTTCAAGCCTGTTTCATCATTATCTGATCAAGGTAATTGTCTCATACTAATTAGAGCAACAATGCATTCCTTGTGAGGTCTTTATCACCCATGATGATTTCACAACTTCACCCTCCATCCTTCTGCAAAGTTTACCATCATCTTCTCAAAATCCTCCTCATGCCCCTCCATCGCCCTCCACTGACCTTGGTTCATCTTCTTCACATGAATCACTTTCCCAAACAAACCTTCTTCATACACCTTCCCGTAAGAAAAATTATCATGAGGAAAGCAGAGATGATCATGATGAGAGCACTGATGATCATGATGAAAGCAGAGATGATCATGACGAGAGCACTGATGATCATAAGAAGAACAGTAAGGGAGAATATGATGAAGATAAGGGAGAAAATGTAGATGAAAAAGAAAATGAAGAAGAAGGAAATGGCCAAGAAGAAAGCAGTGATGGCCTTGAAGAAAAAAATGGGGGCCTTGAAGAAAGCAATGATGATCAAGATGAACAAAACAGTGAGAGAGAGGGTGATGAAGATGAGGGAAAGAGTGATGAAGTAGATAATGAAGATGGGGGAAAGAGTGATGAAGTAGATAATGAAAACAATAAGGGAGAGAGTGAGGATGATGAATATGAGGGAGGAGATGATGAAGAAGAGAGTGAGGATGAAGAAGATGAGGGAAAGAGTGATGATCATGAACAAAACAGTAATGGAGATGGCCAAGAGAAAAACATTCAAAGTAGTAGCAGGGATGAGGATGCAGATGAACAAGAAAATAGAGGTGGAAGCAGTAATACAGATGATGGTCAGAAGCCAAAGAAATTGGTCTCATAATGAAGAAGAAGGATCTAAAGACACGGACAGAGGCATCCTCTCAAGAAAATAACAATGGGCAAGAAAACAAAGTTCTGATCACTAAATCCCATGATAAGCTAACAAGTCCAGCCAGTGGGTCTTGTCAAGATGGAAATAACATTGGAAACACTACAATAGGCAGTGGCGAGGAAGCAAAAGAAAGCCATGAAAATGACCAAAATGACAAGGGAAACCCATAGATAGATTTTAAAATTGTTTTAAATAAACAAGGAGATGATTACAAAAGTCCAAAGAATGAAGGAAGTGATGAATAAAATGAGGTTGGCAGTGAAAAAAGTAATGAAAACGGTGAGGAGGAGGATATTCATGAAAGTGAAGACAAACCAAGCACATATGCCTTTGATATTTCAGAAAGAGAGCATAGCAATGTTGAGGCTCTTGATAGTGACAAAAACATGAAAGATGTTAAAAATGTTGATCCAAAGTACAACCAGCAGCAAGGTAGGGAGGATATACACCCAGAGAGCATTTTTCAAGGAGGAGACAGTCCTAAGATTGTCAATGATCAAATTTTTCAAACAGAGTTTATGGCACCTTTCACCATTACTTATCAAAGAGGAAGGAGGCATGTGTTTGCTACCTCCAAAAGGAAAGGGGCCATGCACTCCTCCTAAAAACTAGTAAAATACAAAATCACCAAACAAATGAAGGACAAGGGTAAAAAGCAAATGAAGGACAAAGGTAAAAAGCCAACAAAGGAAAAAGGCAAGAAAACAATGGAAGAAGAGGAAAGTAATCATGAGGAAGAGAGGGAATTTGAACTCATTCACACAAATAGTGATGAGGAAAATGAAACAAGGATAGTTAATTCTCTCCTACAGGATCAGAATGCACAAATTAGAGACTTGGAGGTTGAGTTGGAAAGTTCAAAAGATCTTATGCATTTCCTACAGGTGCAAAACAAGCAGATGAGTGGCCAGCTAGCCATCTATGAAACAAGGGCACTAAAATATAAGAAATAAGCTCAAAGGTCACAAGTGCAGTTGGAGGAATACATGGGCACCTATGAAGAAGATGATGAGGAAGAAGGGAAAGCTAGAAATAGACCTAAGGCTATGGATCTTAGGAGAGCTTTGGCAAAACAGAAAGAGGAAGAATCAGCCCAAGCCCAACAATTTCCTCTCACCGAGCTCCTCGCCTTGGAAATTGAGCATAAAAAAGAATCACAGCTTGAAAGGGAAAATATACATTTAGAGGCTAAATTGGAGAAGGCCAACAAAGACCTGAGTTTGCAAAGAAAGATGACTGAGCATTACAAACAGAGAAATCACTTTGCAAGGAAAAAATTCAAAACTGCCCAAAGGGAGGGCCCAACACCAAATGATGGAAAGTACCAAGCTATGCTTGTAATTTTGGCTCAAGCTTCACTACAAGTCTCCAAGGACCCTTGAGGGACCCACTCACCAAATTTGAGCAAAATTGAACAAGTTTTTGTATTTTGTAAAATTTTAAGCCTAGGAACGCGGCACCCTGGGTGCTGCGCTTTTTCCTAGAGCACTTTCAGAGGGAGAATCTTACATTTTTGGATTCCCCATCATGAGATGAGTATTCTCACCAATTTTCAGCTCAATTGGAGTTTTTTTGGTCCCCCAAAAGGGTCAAAAACACCCAAATTTTCACCTTTCTGCCCTCTTTTTTGAGCAGGTGTTGCGCTCCTAGAAGCTTTGACTTTTTCCACTTTTTGGGAAAATTTTAGAGGTCATTTTTAGGAAAAAAAGGTATATTTTGAAATTAGACATCAACATATTTCCAACGAGCCATCACGGAGCCTTTTCCGACATCGGGAAGGCCTCCAAAACTCTGTTACAAAAAAAGACCTTGTTTGGTGTTGCGCTTCTGGAAAAATTTCAAAATTTGAGATGGAGTGTTGCGTTCCTGTGTGGTGACTGAGAAAATGTGCATTAGGCAAGTTCTATCATGTATGTCAGAGCCTAAAAGTCAATTTTTTTGCTATTTTTTTCCGGAAAAGGTATTTTGGAAGATATTTTGTGCCTTGGACCTTGCAAGGCCTCAAGGACAAGTTAGGATATTTGTTTTTGGCCAATAGGCTTCGTGATGCTCTAGTGAGCTCTCTTCCTCTTTGCTTGTTATATAAGCCATGAGGATTCATTTTAATCAATTGGGGACTTGATGTGTTATAGAGAAATACATGGTTTATGAGCTTGGAGAAGATAATTGGTTTTATGAAGTGAGTGAATGGCTTGTGTGGCTTGATGTTGAAGAAGCTTGCTTGCAGGATTCCATAGCTTGGTGAATGGTGATGTTTTTCTAACTTGTTAGTGTTTTCTTTCTCCTCATGGTGTTTCAGTCTGCTTATTTTCTATAGATCAGAAAAGTATAGGTTGAGATATGCTCATGGAAGCACCTTAAACCTCCTGTTTGCTATAGTTTTTATGTTTTCTTCTTTTATTTCATCTTAAGGAATTATTGACTGCTCCTTAGACCAACTAAAACTTGTTCTTTGTTTCATTAATTATTAGTATGCTAGCTTATAAATATGATTCATGGTATGCCCTTCTTATTTAAAGTTTTCTAAAACTTATTGTGAAGATTTTCTATGGAATACTGATAGGTTGGGTTACTACAAAGAGGTCTTGTTTCGATCTTGCCCTTTGCCCATACTCATAAACTTCTTTCAGAGTTCCCGATAGTTTGATATATGTTGTTTAGGAGTTCCCTCTCCATATATTGAATTGTTTGTTTATATTATGTGTTTTCTCAAAAAAGCTGAAGGTGGATTTCTAAAGTTAGGAGTTCTAATGCTTCTATGTACCACTGGATTGTTCATCTTACATGTTTATCAGTTTGAGTATTGTTCATAGAGATTAATGGTTTTCCCTATCTCGTGAGTTATTGCTTTCAAACTATATATGTTTAATATTTCTTAGTTTTTTCCCAAAATTAATGTTCATTACACCTCATCATCACTTAAGGATCCATTAACCTTGCTAAATCAGCTCTACAATACACTCTGATTCATCATTTCGACACCCTCGACTTCATCTAACCCCATAGCCCTATTGATTTGATATTCTCTCATTCCACCTATCCTACTTGACCATCTTACCCCAACCCAAAATAAGCAAACAAATCACACTTAACAACTAGCCTAAAATCAATTATACGAAGCGAACAAGTTCACATCCTTCGCACAATAGAGAGAGCCCTCTCTAAGTCCAGGAAGGCTAGGTTCTAGGACTCCAAAGACTGCTCTGATGTTACCCTGTCATTTGGTTAGCCAATCTACCAAATCACGGGACCCTAAAAATAGTGGAAGGGGCTAACTTAGGAGATCTGAGTTGCTTCCAAACCGAAGCGGACATCACACAGGTGGATGCCCCCTCGTCAATGATACAATGGGAAATGTTGGCATTCCGGATCTTGACAAGGATTTGGAAGGAAACGAAAGCAGGAAGGGGAGGATGTTCTAATCGGTCAACATCAAAGACAATCAAACGATCATCTGAAGTATCCATAGCGCCCATGACAGTTAGTAGATATTTTTGTTGTGAAGGGCACGATTGGAGCACTTCCAGCGTTGACATGGTAGCAGGGGATTGCGCCAAGTCATCTACTATACTACACGAGTGGGAAGCTTTACCAGAAGCAATGTTTTGGCGTAATGTTCCCTTGGGGATCTTGGTATGAATCTCTTCCTTAGGCTGAGGGATCAGTAAAGGACCATTGGGTGTCGAAAGAGGCTCTGTGGGACCTGAAGAAGGGGGCTTGGTAGCAGACGTAGCAGGGGGCTTGTTCTACTGGTGGGAACAAGTCTGAAGGTTGAGGTCAAAAATAATGGGTTGGTCAAAGTTCATTATGAGGATTTGGTAATCTAAGGTACTAGATGGAGGAGGTTGAGTGACAGCCTGACTTTCAGGGGGTTGGGTAGCCACGAATCCTTGCTGGGGGGAAGGATTGGTAAACACAGTCGGCTAGATAGGGGCAGCATTGGGAGGAACCAAAGGGGAGGATTTCTATCCCAGGGATGCTGCTTAAACTTCCCACATCTGACACATCTAAGGTATAAGAGGACAACCATGGGTGTAGTGACCATAGACACTGCAACAAGAACAAGGTTTGTTTGTGCGAAAAAACTTGTCCTGCTTGGGCTAAGTGCCCTGTTGCCGGGTTGTAGTGTTAGGTGCATTCCCTTGGGTATTTTTTCCTGGATTACCTGGGGTAGATTGGTTTTGGTTTCCATTCCTCTTATTTTTGGAAGTAGGAGGATTAGTCACACCCTGATGTGCATACACCTGACACTAAGGAGGGTGGTTGTTTTTGCGGGGGTTGAGAAGGAAATGGAGGCTGAGGTGCTAATGTTAGAGAAGCTGGAGCACCAGGATACGGATACGGATAATAAGGAGGTTGGGCAACATTGGGATAAATAGGTTGGGAAAAACGAGGAGGCATGTCGTATCCTGGATACATGCAACCGGGAGGTGGGAAACTATCGGAGGAGCTAGCCCCTCCCTAAGGGAAACCATAACCCATGTACGTATGAGTGTACGGATGAGTAATGGCTCCAAAGATACCATTGGCGGCATTGGATGCCCCCGTTGCATTGGCACCACCGAGTCTAGGGAGATCAGGTAAGACGGTATAAACATAACCATACTGTGAGTAGATCAGGTCATATTTCAACGCAATCTGGAGGGCAGCTTCCTCGGTCTGAGGGAAGTGAGATGCGACATATTTTCAAATAGCAAGAAAAAGAGATCTGAGAAACCATTCCATGTAGACACGGTATTCGAAGGTAGGGGCTCATCATAGGCTTTTTCTTCTCCGCCATTCTTGGACATGATCAGATAGGTGGGTCACAAACAATTGACAGAAAGAGGTCAAGAGTTCGGTACCGTGTCATAGCAAAGGGGAAGCTGGAAGTAAGAAAGAAAATCCCTGGTAAGATTCGGTAATTAGTATGAGAGGTGGAGGCCTGGGCGACATACCACTTAGAAGATTCTCCTTATGACGGACGGAGTCATCGGTGATGGAGTTAGACAAACACCACATGTAGAAAGAGCGAACATGGTTGGTAGGATCCTCTCTAGCAAGACCTTCAAACTTGGGAATGTCTAAAGGGAGCTTGGTTGGCATAGCAGGACAACCAGGATCATGGTGTATGGGGTCATTGATCAACTGGCTAAAATCGGGAAGATTGAGGCCTGCCATATAAGGGAGCAAGGGAGCAGTCAGGATAGTTCTTGTTGCGGCTCCACTAGTAGCATTCCTGGCATTAGAACCGAGGCTACCACCATCTTTAGGTCCTGAACCATACATGGTGAAGGTTCCAGGAGGAGAGTCGGGGATAGAACCGGAAGGGGAACCTGATGAACTAAAAGCATAGTCAGAATGGGGACTCGGTGCAGGACGAAATCGAACCCTACGTGGAGGAGTAAGTCTTCCTACTGGAAACTGAGGATGAAGGCGAAGGAGTCTCTGGGATAAGCGCCTTGGGGGCGTAATTATGGAAAAACATACACGGATCACAGAAGGAAGGGATACCAACTAGGGCAGGGAGGTGCAGGATCAAATGATTACAATGTCGAAACAAGGGCAGGGAGGTGCAGGATCAATTGATTACAATGTTATAGTCTTGGCCTGGCGGTGTAAACCATGTGCTCTTCACTTAGGGTGTGTGTGTATGTGATAAGTGTGTTAATTTTAATTAAGCCCGGACATGTGTAGAGAAAAAATAAAAAAAATGTATAACTATCAATAAATCTGAAAATGACAGTAAAGTAAACTAAATATGACAGCAAATAAATTGCTAAATATGCATCAATTTAAACCCAAGGAGGAGGGCTTCCCAACAACTAGTCTATGGGTGGGAGAAATCTAGTCAAAACACACAAAATGGCCAATGGATCTAAATTCAAGAGAGACAAGGTTCTAAAGGTCAGATATGCTAGAAATAGGTGTAGAAAACAACAAAAAACCATAGGGAAAAGTGCTGCAAAAAAGGTGGCGGAAGGCTACAACCTGAAGGAAACGAAGGGGACCCTAAAGGAGGACCAAACAAAACTGACAAGAGGTGTTTTGGATGGATGAATAACTGATCTGAAATGGATCTGAAAATATAGGTTTAGATCTGAAAAATGGCTGAACACACTGAAATCTCAGATGACCTGCTTCAGCTAAACTCCTCCTAAAATGGTGGAAGCATATTGAAGCCCTATGGGGCTTGGTTCCTACTTCGACGAGTAAAAAAAAGTAAGTACAAGTCCAATATGGGTGGAGAGGGAGGTCAGACAACCATGAACAGTAACCCAGAAAAACCACAGAAAAACTCCCGCAAAAAGTACAGATCGCAGGTTCTAACTTGTTTTCAATAGAGGTCGCAGGTTTCAAGCTGTTTTTTGTGTCCTGAAGGTTGAGGTGGTAGGTTTTGGCCCAAAAATTTTGACTTTCACTTCTAGCCATCTCGGGAGAAGGTTTCAGAAAAAAAGTGTCGTCTCAGCTGTGGTTGATACTTGTCACCTGCGCAATAGGCCCAAAAACACATGGAAGTAAGAATTTTTACTGTTTTAGGGTTTTAAAGGTTAAAAACAACATCAAGAAATGCAAAATAAGAAGCTGAAGAAAAAACCCTATGGGTTGAAGCAGCTGTTCATGCAGGGATCTGAAAAATGACAGTGGTCGTAACTATAAACCCTTGTGGAGTAGCCAGTTGTTAGTATGAATTCTAATTGCAAGCATACAAAAAAAACTCACTTTAGTTGTGCATAAAAAATAGCCCTAACATAAAAATATGGTTGTCAATTTCCTTAGATCTGCAATTAGTGATCAGAATAAATGCTACAGAAATCCAGATCTATGTAGTTAAATACATTAAAGAGCAAGTAAAAGTAAGAGTTGCTCCATGCATCCAATAGACAAGACAAGAATATTTTTAAATAATTTTGTATTTATGACACCTGGGAAGGGAACATAGAAATATGTTACCAATCCCCTTCAATGGGATGGGTTCTTGTATGTCCTCAGCACTTCAAATCTAAGATCTCTCTCTCTTGATGGTGTAGAAAACCAAGACAAAAATGGAACTCAATGGGAGTTCACAAGAAAAAAGGTAGAAAAATATGACAATGATGGAGGATCAAAGCAAACCAAAAGTATAGATCCAGAGTGACCTTTAGGCAACAAAAGGTAGTGAATGAATGGAAAAACCCTTCTATTTATAACAAAATATTGAGTTAGTCTAGATATTGGTGCATAATTAAAATATTATTAACCAAATCTAGATCCAACTTTTATGGAATATTTATTATTTTTGTTGGAGGGAAAAGGAATTTTAATTTGGTCAAATCCCTTTATTTAGAAATAATAAACAATTAAATGATTTATTTATAATTTTAAGAATATGGTTAAATAATAATTAAATAAATAATGATTTATTCAATTATTTGTAAATGATTTAGTCAAATTTAACAAGGAATATTATTTGTCATGAGTACAGAAAATAATAAGATAAATAATGATTTATCTAATTTTCTGTTTAGGTTAATGTGACAGGGAATATAAAATTATAAATTGTTTATTGTTTAATTAATTATCCCTTGAGGAAAATCAAACAAATAAGGATTTATTCAATAATTCCTCATGAGGATTTTATTCAATTATTCCTCATGAGGATTTATTCAATTATTCCTCATGGGGTTTCCTGTTTAGACCATAAACAACTTAATAAATTATGGGTTACTAAGTTATTTTTCATAGTGAAAACAATTTTACTGGGGTAAAATTGGTCTTACATGATGTACTTTGGTCCATCTAATAGTAGCAGGTTATATGACCAAAAATTGGTGTAACAATGTGGGATGAGGGTGTTACATATTTTCACTCTAAAAGAGGTTTTCATCTCAAGAGATTTGATCCCCTTCGATGCTTGGTAGATTCGAAGTTAAGATGAATTTAGGCTAGTTTAATTATTAATTATTGTGCCAAGAGGAGCTCTCCAGCCCAATATGGTAGATATGTTATAAAGTAATGTAATGTCTTGTAAAAATTTTGACTAGATCAAAATAAAATGATTAATAATTATAATTATCAATAAAACATGTTGATGGGGTCAAATTACACTAGCATAGATCCATCTTAAGTTTGGATCTATCAAGCACTGAGAGGGATAAAATATCTTGAGTTGGAAACCTTTCCTCAAGTTTTGCACTCAAAAAAGAGGTTTGCACATTGAGGGATTTGATCCCTCTCTGTGCTTGATAGATCTAGAGTTAATATGGGTCTACAATGGTTATAATATGTTTATGTGTGTGTTTGTATTAACATTTATTATATATATGAAAGAAAAAAAAAATTGAATATGAAAATGGATTCACGAATTTGTGTAGTGACCATGTTTAGAGAGTTGATTTGTCGTCAGGGTTGTGGCTTAATATAAAATTATAATTTAATATTTTTAACCTATTAGTATTATTGGAATTGTGGTCTAATTAAAGCCTATAAATATACTTAGTACTATGAAAAGCCACACATAGTTTTGTACTTTTGCAATTCTAACAATAGTTAAATTTTATGTGGATCACAACCTTGACCCTAAAATTATAATTTAATACAAGGGTTTTAAAAATTCAATAACACATATAGGTTATAATTTTTTTAATCTAAAACATGTGGCGGTTGAATTCTTCATGGATCACAACCTTGACCCTAAAATTATAATTTAATATAAGGGTTTTAAAAACTCATTACATATAGAGGTTATAATATTTTCTACCTGAAATATGTGGTTGGTTGAATTATTCATGGATCACAGCCTTGACCCTATATTATAATTTAATATATGGGTTTTAAAATCTCAATACACATATAGGTTATAATTTTTTTTTACGTGAAACATGCAGCGGGTTGAATTCTTCATGGATCATAGCACTGACCCTAAAATTATAATTTAATATAAGCGTTTTAAAAACTCAATACACATATAGTTTATAATGCTTTTTACATGAAACATGTGGTTGATGCATGAGTTATGTTACCAAAATTGCCCATCCATGACCTACCTCCAAACTTGTATGAATGCTTGGTTTAATATTTTTAATTACAGAGTCAATAATTAAAATCAAATACATTTCTTTGAATAAAAGTAAAATTTATTGAAATTTTCCTCGATCGGGATGCAAGCCGGTAGAATTGGGATCTTCTTCATGATTAATGTCATGAATGGAAAGGTTGTAGGGTGGCTTCACTCCAACCCTCACACACTTGAGCCGTATGGAGAGGTGGCATCATGCATGCATATCATTTATGGCATAGGGGAAGGTGGCAGGACTCCTTCCACGTTGGGGTTTTATGATGACAATCCTTCAACATTAATCCACATTTATCATGCTCTTATAGAGGATAAGGTTATAGATTTATAGGCAACTCGACATTTGAATGAGAAGGAGCTCCAAGCAGTCTTCCACCCGGGTGTAGACGACCTCCTTCCCTCAACGGTCTATCTCAACGGGTATGTTTCTTTTCTAGTTTTCTCTTGTTCCGCCTCCCATGTTCGCTAAATTATATGTTTTCTCACTGAAGAAGTGTTTATATTTCGATTCCAGTGGTTAGCTGGAAGCTCACCCGCGATTGTTGGAAGGAAATAGTGGGTTTTCATGATGGATTGTCTGAATACTGCACTATTGTTTCTGTTTATTTTGGAATCTTTCTATTTCACATGGGGATGTATTGGAGTTTTTTGGTCTGGAATTTTATTTATATCTCATGCATGGATGCATGTGTTTATTACCTTGACTGCTCACTATTTTTTCTGGTTAATAAGGATTAGGATCTCCCGGTTATGGTTTTTCTTAGTTTGTATTTTTATCCTATCTTAAGATGACTTAGGGAGCCTTGGGTGTTTGTCTCTGGACTCCTGTGCTAGATCCATAGAATTTTCCAAGACAACTATTAGGTAGACAACCCTTGTACTCACTATTATCTGCAGTTATGCCATGGCATCCTTACAATTTTATATGTATCGAGAGGGTTTCAGGACTTTAAGTTTGTCATGCATCGCGAGCCTAGGGTTATACCACCCTATCCCAATGTTTTTCATCCTCGTGGTCCAAATTTAAATAATAACATGGCTCACTTCTCCTATGTCAAATGTTCTCCGGATGGTGGAGGTTGTGGACGCAGTAGGAATTCGAGGCCGAGACGCAAAGGTAGTCAACCCCAACCTCGCCCAACGAGGAGTAGAGGCCGCACAACCACCTCACAAACTCATTCGAGATGCAACTCAAGCTCTTCAAATTGGTACTCTGTCACAGGTTTGCCAATTAATTTTGGGCTGGGAAGTTGAATTAAACCAAAAGGCTTCAAACACAGATATTGATTTGGGTAATTAGCAGGATTTGGTGCCCGACCCAGGTCATTCCAGAAGCAGGTCTTCACAATATAAAAAAATAGTTTATCTCTATTGGTTAATGAAGAATATAGTATCCAAAGCCTTAGCTAACTCTAATATTGATTCTTCCAAGACTGATCATGGACTTTCAAAAATTCATAAGGAATTTAAATTGATTCAATTCTAGCTCTAGCAATAGAATGGTACCTCAGTCGCATCGAGAGACATATTATGTGCCTCTCACAAACAAAACTACCTAGTTCGAGCATGAAGGATCCAGCTCCAGTGGATTCTTCTGACGACTAGTAGCATGTTTAGATTAGTTTTGGTTTTTAATTTTTTCATATGAAGTATTTTCAGACTATGCTTTTTGGTTTTAGTTATTTATAATGTATAAGGTTTAAAGATACTCAGACATATATATATTTTTTATACATTCTTAAAAAATTTTGTTTTTGGATGGCCTATAATGAAGTTAGCTGGCCAACGGATTGGATTTGGTTTCCCTCTTGGCAGGTTGAGGCCACCTGAGCACTTGAATTCTGGTTTTAACCTATCCTTTTTGAATAAAATGAATGAAAAAGGTTGTGCCAAGATTACAGGAAAAAATAAATAAATAAAAATCATTGAAATTTTATACCTTTAAATAGGTTGCATTAAAGAAGAATACCATGGGAAAATTATGGGTCATCAAAACCATCTGTGGCTTGTCAAAACTTGGAGTCTGATACTTTAAAAAAAATACCATGGGTTGTCAAAACCATGGGAAAAGCCATGAGTTGTGAAAAGTTGGATTTCTATAGTTTAATTTATTATACTTTATGATTATATAGTTAAAATTATAATTATTAAATAAGCTAGAGTAAAGAAGAATACCATGGGAAAACCTGGTAGTCCCATAATTTAAATGATTTAAATTTATAATTATATAATTAAAATTAATTTTTTTATATAATTTCAATTATACAAAAAGAAGAATTCCATGTGAGAAACCACGGATTTTCAAAACCATGGGTTGTGAAAAAATGAATTTATATATAACAATTTATTTAGCTTTATGATTATATAATATAATTATAATTAATAAATAGGTTTTTTTCTTTGGGATTCTATTAATATAAGAAAATCAAGTACATAAAATCCAAATTTCTCTATATATACAGAAAAATTCATATAAAGACCGTATTGATCGATACATATACCAAATTGTTCTGTTATATGCCAAATTGATCAATATGTACACCAGATTGATCCAATATACCTGAGTCATTTTAAGCTCCATATTCTCCATAATATAAAACAAAAAGGTATATAAATATGATGAGAAATATCCAAAAATTAACCTCCACCATCCCAAAAACCAAAACAAAAATATAGGAAGTATCTGATCACACTACAAGGAAAAGACCCTCTAGTGGATGTTTTCAAGAAACCCCTTATAAAAATACCCCAAACATCCATTTCTAGCGGAGGTTACAAGAGGAGGTTGGTGGGCGGAGGTTTTTGCGGATGTTTTTCATCCGGTGCGCTTATCATTGTAAACCGCACCGGTGTGTTCAACAAGAGAAAGCACCGGTGCGCACAAAACATTGGCACACTGGACACTGTGCGCTCCGTACACACCTACCTAGTGTGTCTTATTACTGTAGCACACCAGTGCTTTACAACTCTTCTACACTAGTGCCTCATAAAACACCACGCCAAAATAGAAACCGCCCAGTGCGGTTTTAAGCAATTGCACTAGTGCACCCATAAAACCCCGCTCACCGGAACAGGGTTAAATAAAAAACAAATTACGACCAAAAAACTGCATTTTTCACTTTTTTCATTCCTTCAAAGCTCTCACTGGTGCAATTTATCCTTTTTTGAGCCGCCCTGACATCGGTGCTCCCATTGCACCCATTGCACTCACTGCTGATGTGCATTGCCTACCAATCTCCACCTTGAATTTTGAAAAACAGTGGGAAATTTTTCTTTTGCAAATTCTACAGCTAATATGCCTCCTCGACGGTGAAATGTACAGGTATTTTTCATGTTTTTCCATAATTAAGCCTTTTAGTGGATTAAAATTTCAAATAACCTTAAAATTAATCATTTAAAAGAAAAAGAAAAAAAAATTCTTTTGCGGTGCGCTCGAGCTGTTCGGCTCCCACTGGTTGGCAGTGCTACTTGTAAATTTACAGGTCGCACCATAACCGGTGCTAACAGTATCTGCACCAGTTCCAAGGCGGTACTGAAAGGCACACCATTTTATTTTAATTTTTTATAAAGTGCGATGCGGTCATTTACCTGGCCACACCGTTGACCATGTGGAATAGCGGCAACACGGTGCGTTGACGTAAAGATCCACCGCGGGGTGGGTATTTTTTTTAGTGCACCACATTTCGCATTTCGACAGGGTCAAAGATTCAGTGTGGTAAACCGGTGCTAACGATATCCACACCGGTTCCGCTGCGGTACCGAAGGCGCACCGTGTTATTTTAAAAATTTGTAAAAAGTGTGGTGTGGTCGGTTACCCAGTCGCACCATTGACCAAGTGGAATAGCGGCAATGCAGTGCGTTGACTTAAATATCCACCTCGGGGCATGTATTTTTGTCAGCGCACTGCATTCCACATTTCGACAGGGTCAACGGTGCGGCCTAGTAAAATACCTCATCGTTGACTATGTAATGATGTCAAGAGGTCGGTGCACTGACCGAACTAACCCCCTGAGAGCGATTTTAGCCAACGCACTGCACTCCTAACATCGTACATAGTCAACGGTGCACTAAAAATTTTCAAGAGCACTTCCGCCAGTGCGTTGAATATTATCTGGTGCACTGCCGCCAGTGCGCTCCATAAAAAGATGCACCGGTGCATGTTTGTTTTTTTTGGCGCACAGACTGTTTTTTTTCCAAAAAAAATTATATATGTATATTTCTAAATACATGTCTCATTTAATAAAAAAACTATATTTAATATGTCAATCATTCAGAGATGTGAAAGGAGAGAAGAGGGGGAACAACAGCAACAACAGAAGGACCACTATAACATGGTTCGCCTGTGGGAGGCACGAGAGAGGGAGAGAGATGCGTACCCTTTCCCTATTACAACAGCTACCCATGGGCTCCTAAGGCAGGTAGGCCTCCTCAAGTTCTATGAGGAGGCTACTTCCCTAAAGGGCCATGGTTTGTTTTTGAGACATCTTATCCGCAGGTGGAATGCCCAACGACATGCTTTACAGGTTGGTCGTAACCAGTGGTACACGCCCACTAAGGAGGACATATATTTAGTTACAGGGCTATCGAGGATAGGGGTTTATTTTCCCTCATTCCCATAGGTTCCAGTTGGCTTTGCAGAAGGGAGTCAGCTAGTGTACTCCTAGAGATACATTAGCGCAGATATACTGTCTCCTTCAGATTTTCAGGTCTCCGAAGGTCAATTACGTATTGTTGCATTTGGTAGTCAAGAGGTGAGGTGCCTCTCACTTCTCATTTCGACCATTTCACACAACACCAGTGACAGGAAACGCATTAGTTGCTCGCTTCTATATTATGTTGATTCTTTAGTACAGGAGCCACGACTTGTCAGGTGGTCTGCCATTTTTTGCGACAGTTATGTATAGCCTTAGATAGATGTCGTGCTCATGCACAAGGGAGGGTTAACTTCCCTTTTTCTTCAGAGATTTTTTTGTTTATTTTTTAGAGGTTTCCAGAGACAAGGCCTAATTTTGTTCGGTAGCCTCGTAGGCTGATGTTCGAGGCACAGATGCACATATGGGGGCAGATAATGCCCAAGAAGGGCGAGACTGTGTTTCTAGCGAAGATATCGCATGATGCACTGGAGTTGCTAGCCAGTTTTGACAAGCATCCCTTAATTATAGTCCCCTGTCCTTATGCTGGTTTGGATTGGCGAGAGTTTGCCAACATCCTCTTCACAGATGATGAGCCGCCGAATGATAGAGGTAATATTACTATTTTATTTAAATTTATTCTAACATGTTCTTTCACTTGTTTTTATTAAATTGTGTAATGAAATTGTCTAATTATTGTTGTGTACTTGTATATATTTTGCAGACATTTGGTATTTTGATGGCGAGGACATGTCGGCACCACCACATGATCCAGGTGTGGATTCTGATGACGATCAGGACATGCTAGATGCCGAGGATCATCAAGAGGTCGGTGCAGAGATACCTACTCCTGTTGGTGCATCGGTACCGCCTTTTTCTAGGTGCGGTCGGCTTGATAGCAGATACAGGATGGAGTTGGGCGACCAACTCACTGCATTGATTGTTGAGGCAAGCATCAGGCCCACTAATATGACAGGCATACAGGCTGATGGTGGGTTGTTACATATGTGGAGAGGCATGCCGCGTGACATGTACAGCCTGATGTTGCATGTCCTAGGAGCTACGACATTAGTTACGCTGCTGAGGAGGACCGTTTCACGTTATAGAAGTGGTCTAGATGCAGCATGTGATCGAGAGTCTGCGTGTAGTGACTCATCATCTGATGATCGTTCACCTCATGCCGCGCCAAATGAGCAGCCTCCACTAGCATTGAGAAGCAGTCATCATGGAGAGCAGGCTAGACCATCGGCCATGTCCAGTTAGTAGACTGCAGCATCCAGCAGTACTCATGATCATGAACAATCTAGACCATCAACTTTCGAGGCTGCACCATTGACTGAGCAGGCCTCTACTAGTACTGCTATCGATGATGTACCACCAGCTGATCCATGACATTTATACTGCATTTGTATATTTTTGACATTATTCAGTTATATATCTATATATATATATATATATATATATATATATAGATATGGTCCATGTATTTTATGTTCATGTTGCAGTTGTACTTAATTTACATGTTGGTGATCATCATGATGTGTATATAGTTAGGTCATGTTAGTTATGTTCATTTAATGTGCAGCCTGCAGATGGATGTGTATGTGATATCATTTATTTCACATGGGATGTATATTTAAGGTTTGTGTTGTTATGATGTTAACATATAATGTTAATTGTGTTTTGTTAGATGATCATGATCACGATGATGTTAGCCATTTTGAATGTGTTTTTTAGGCAAATATGATGTTTGTACGATGGTTATCATGAACGTGATGTTTATTAATTAATATTAAATGATCATGATATTGTAAAATTGTAATATTTGTAATTCTAATTGTATGTAAAATTCTAAAATTGTAATTGTAATGGTATATATGTAAATTTGTAAAATTGTAATTGTAATTGTAAATTTTTAATTTGTAAAATTGTAATTGTATATATGTAAAATTCTAAAATTGTAATTGTAATTGTACGTGAAATTGTAAAATTCTAATTCTAATTCTATGTAAAAAATTTATAAAATTTTAATTGTATTACTGTGAATTGATTGTAATTATAAAATTGTAATTGTAATTGTAATTGTAATTGTATGTAAAATTCTAAAATTGTAATTGTATGTGAAATTCTAAAATTCTAATTCTAATTCTAATTCTAATTCTAATTTTCATTGTAATTGTATGTAAAATATTTGTAAAATTTTAATTGCATTAATGTGAAAATTTTAATTGTATTAATGTAAAATGATTTTATTAAAAAATTTAAATTTGTAAATTTGTAAAATTTTAAATAATTGTAAAATAATAAATCTAGAATAATATGAATTATTGAAATGTAATAAAGTTTAGAAAATAATGCAAATAAATTCATGTACTTTAGAATTATCATTATTTTATTATGATCTTACATACAAAAAAAACGAACTTTATACAGTACGCCATTGTTTTTGAGATCAACATAATTGCAAATTATCAAGTGAAATATTGTTTTAACATTAACACAATGCAAATTACCAGTTAATTCAAAATACATATTATAATGTTTCGAAAAAACCATCTTAAAAAGTATAAATATTGATGAAATAACACATGTACCATATCACTCTTGGTTCTCATGATCACCCCCATTATCTTCCAGCTCGCATGGCATGATAACACTATTGTTCTCAAAAATATGTTTTGACCTAGGGTCATGTGTCAATACGAACCACCAATCCCTATCCAACAGATCTAGGTAAAAAAACACCTGGTTGCAGTGTTTGGGGAAAACATAGGGCTCCTTAGCTTCATCCCATATCTTTCTAGAGTTATTACATATCAGCCTACTATCGTGATCTTCCTTTACATTATTCTGATCAAAAGTGTCCCACCACTTGCACCTAAAAATAACACATTGGAAAGAATAGAAATCCACTTCAATGATCTCTTGTATCTTTCTGACGTAACCTAATGTCCCTCGTACTAGGTTTTGATCACAGTGAATAGATCGACTAGATTGATCGAACTCAACTTCCACTCCACAGTCTTGTGTGATGTTTCCATCATCGGCATTTTCTATGTGAAAATGGTGTCGATATGCCCGCATAGATGGGAACAAATGCACCTATTATAAAAAAGTTTAAAAAATCATAGTGTCATGTGTCTTATAATAACCCAACAGTTAAAATATGAAATATAGATGTCTTATAAGTTTCAAATTTACATATAAATTAAAAATATTATTATCAAGTTGTTGCACCCAATCCCTACGTTTAGCGCATCCTCTTCAGCACGCGGGTAACGACTGGTTGCATCGTATTTCTCTCTAACTTGGTCAGAAACCCAACTGTTGGGGCACATTTTTGGCATATTTTCTTTTAAATGATTGGGATAAGGCACACTTCTACCATTCAATCATATGAATTATTTCCTATCACTATCCCATTTCATCCTCTTTTGTTTTTACAATGCGACCCACGGTTGTGTCGCTTCAGAATTGTAAAGAACGAATTTATCGATTGCTTCAATTTCTGCATTAGTTGATGAAATCCAACCGACATTATATAGTACTTAGAGATCAAAATATACATTATATCGAAGTTCAACATGAATATTAACTTTGTGTAAATTTGAAAAATTATAAGTTGCTTACTCTTTATCAAGCGCTTTTTTCCACTCATTTGGAGCAACTCCCCTTCTCTTTTGTCTTCATCCCTTTCATCGTCCCAAATCACTACACCTGGTTTGTTTTCGATCTGCTTGATGTACTCACTGGCATAATAGAAAGACTCATACGATATGTACCCCTCTGCCATAGACCCCTCAGGTTTTTCCCTTTATCAAACAAAACCTTTCAATTTTTTCATGTACCTCTCTAAGAAGAACATCCAACGATAAGAAACCACCCCAACTAATTCAACCTCATCTACTAGGTGGATTAGAAGATGAACCTGTAATTCCATGAAACTTGTCAGCAGCTCCTTCTCAAACATACAAACAATCTCAACTATCTCTTGACGCCACCGGTGAATTCTAGCCACATGAATCTCCTTTGACATGATCCAACATACAAATGCAGATAATTTAGATATGGAACATCCTAGGTCTTGAGGGAATTCATGTTTCACACACCAACACATGAACAATGGATAATGACACTGCAAAGTTATAAACACGTGCAATAATATACAAAATTAGTTATTTTCTATGAATTCCACATGGGATAAAATTTATTAATATAAAAAATACTAAAATCATGCTTTTGACATTATACGTACTCTTAGAAGATTCAAATGGTCATGCGGCGTCAACACTGACAAATGGTTATCCACGGTGAAGCAGCGCCATAGTGGAGACCCGTATGAAGTTGGCACCCTCACACCCATTATAACTTCCTTTGCCAAAGAAATATCATCTTTTTTTAAATCCATGGGACATCACCTTCTTTGAAAAACCATGAATTAGAGGAACCAGCGCCTGCCTCTAATCCCGTACTTTCTAATCGTCTTGGCCAATGTTTCTTAAAAGATAGATTTCCTTTTCATCCCAATGGGAAATTTCTCAACATAGGTGTCGAAGAATTCTGGATCATAGAACATAGGCTCCCCATTTGAATCGAACATATCTATGAACTACTTCTCCTTCTCTCTCTCATATCCTCTAAGCCATTCAACTGGTGTCGTTATTGGAGGCCTTTGGGTTCTCTCTTGTTTACCATTGAAAGTGGATGTTGCTCTTCTGTAAGGGTGTTCTTCTAAGAGGAATACCCTGGAGAAATCATCCACTGGCTTTCATAGGTCCTTGGACCATCTAGCTTGCAGAGAAGTTCCTCAACATTTACATCCAAAATACCCTTTTGTTACAAGACCTGCGAGATTATTGTATACAACTAATATGCATGGCACGTTAAATAATATCATGAAGATCAGAACAATTACAATGAATTAAATAACTAATATGTGAAAGAATATTGTTACATATATAAACAAATCAATAAATTAAACTTGTAATTTACCAAAGAAAACTCCTAAGCATGGATAATCATTTTTTGTGTAAGCACATATGCCATACAACGTAAAACTCCTCTCTGTTCTGATGGGTCTTGATACATCGTAAACATTTATCCCATCCCATAATTCCTTCAATTCATCTACCAGTGGTTGTAATTAGACATCCATATTCTTCACTTATCTTCTACCAGGGACTATGAGAGCCAACATAAGATGTTCATTCTTCACGAACAACCATAGGGGGATATTGTTATTGATCACTACTACAGGCCAAATAGAATAGTTGGTGTTATGGAGGGAATATGGGTTGACGCCATCCATGGCTATGCTGAGTCGTAGACTTCGTACTTCATTCTTGAATTTTTTGGGCCATGTATCCTCTATATGCTTCATGGCTATTGAATCAGTTGGGATTTGAATAACTCCCAACTCACTTTTGTGTGAGGCATGCCATCCCTGCAACATTGCTAATTCTTTGCAACGAAAGAGCCTTTGAATCCTTGGGATTATAGGCATGTGCCTCAATATATTAAAAGGAGGACCAGTACGTGATTTACCATTCTTTTTTTATTTATCATAACTGTCATGCCCACATTTCGGACACTCTCTTTGTCTGTGTATTCTCCTCTATATAGAATACAATCATTTGGACATGCATGATATGATATCTACTCAACACCCAACATTTTCAACAATTTCTTTTCCTCTTCGCAACGACTGGGAAAGACATTATCACTCGAAAGAACCTTATCTTTGAATAACTTGTAGTTGGTGATCATAGAAAAATATACTAATATATGTACATTAATGCCGATATAATTATTAACGTTCATAAAATTTACCATTTGTAATTTTCATTGCAATGTACTAATTATATTTCAAATTTATATAAGGGAGTACTTTATGGTAACTTACCTCAAAATTTCCAAGAAACATGCATTCAACAAGCCAAACTTTGCTTTCAAGTTGTACAGTGACATCTTTGTCCCCAACTGGGTAGACTTTGGCTCACCGCCAGGTCCAAAGAGAGGGGTGGTGGAAGCAAATTTAAGGCTTTCGAAAAAGGTGTCAGCGATATGGGCATCATCCCCTAGTTGATCATCGTTTTGGAATGCATCTAACAATATTGCCTCCATGGCAGTCATATCCCTTAATTAATCATCCATACTGACCTCTATTTGATTGCCTCCATTGCCATCTTGTGAAGAACTACTATTGTTGTAGTCATTCCTAATTGGTGAATCTAGACATAGCGGGAATTGAATCGGTGGTTGATTCAACCATTCTTGGTATCGTTCCTCTTCAATTTTTTCTCTTAATTCAGTCTTCTCTCAATTTTTAATTGTCGTGGGGTGCAACAGAAGATGGTAGGTAGGTCGCTCATCATCAATAGATTCCTAATAATTTTAAAAAAAAAAAAAATTGAACATGATTAGTACAAAATATATGATATCAATTAGTAACCACGTTGACAATATTGCATGATTAATTGGTTTTACGTTGAAATAATTACATTAATTAATATACCAAACAATTATAGTTATTACCATCATTGTCCTAGGATTGCGGCTAGAAGATGCAATATTGCTACCATTGGCAGAGTGAAGCACCTGTCCATTTTCATCTACCAAATGCGCCTTGCGGTATGCTGCTCCTGATAAGAGCTTCCAACGTTTTGGAGTTGTTTGAATATTTTTTGCATCTGAACTCAATGTTGAATCTACATGAACCTGCAAATTTGTATACATTATAAATTTAATTAAGTTGTGCATGATTGACATGGATAAAAAACATAAATTCAATTAGATAATGAAAATATAAATAAAATCTGAAGTAAATATTACATCTCGAGATGGATAGGACGAACTCCGCAATGGACTTTGAGAAATATAATGGAACGAACTAGATTTTGAAGAATTGTCCATTCGATATAATTATGATATTTTCTCCCTGAATTTGAACAAAATCAAAAATAAATTTTGGTGCACACACCTAAAAGTAATTTCGGTGCCTTAAAAATGGACTTCTTGTTATCGTTGATAATGTACAGATCACCGCATCGGTGCGTTTTCGTTAATGCGCACCGGTTTCGTTTTATAAACGGATGCACAGATGCGGTGCTATTAAGTGACACACCAGTGACGAATAACCGCAAATTAAAAAAGCGCAACTCTATTTTCTTTAAGTGAAAAAAAAATGGTAAATTGAAAAATGAGCGGCAAAATATTTTCGAAAATCTAATTTCATAAAACAATTCTTTAAATACTAAACACTTTCATTATTTCACTATTTTTGCAAAAAAATTCAGCCAGAGATTTGCAGGAGACATACCTGGAGCAAACAGAGCACGAGAGCACTGTGGAGCAGGGAAATACGTTCGAACAGAAGTATTTAGACAATCAAAATTCCCAACCTCTGGTGATTCAAACCCTGTAGCATAGAATTTCAAACGATCTTGTGCTTAAAGTTTACTGTTTTTTTTACTTTTTCTATAGTTTTTTTTAACGCAGTAAAAAAAAAATCAATGTTTATTATTTTTTTTACGCAATAAGAAAAAAATTTCAATTTATTTTTCATTTTCAGAAAAATAATAATAATAATAATAAATAAATAATTTAAAAAAAAAATTAAAGTAAAATTAAAAAAATAAAAATAAAAATAAAAACAAAAACAAAAAATTAAAAAATTAAAAAAAAAATCCACTTTTAGAAACAAACCCTACATTCTTTTTGTTTCTGCCCTTTCTTCTTCCTCTTTCTGTGATTTCAAAATTAGGGCTTCTCATTTTAGATTTATAGGGTTTGTATTACTATATATAGGCCTAAGACATCCAACCCACAGGACGACTTGCATAGTCAGATCCCAATCTATGTCAGCCCTTACGTGAATTTAAAAAAAACAGATTTTTTTTTCATCGATGTGCCCGGCGTAACCTAGCGCATCGGTGTGCTGTATTATCCCACTTACAGTAAACCTTTACCTTGATAAAAATAATAATAATATATATATATATATATATATATATATATATATATATATATATATATATATATATATATATATATATATATCGATTAATGCATATGTAAAATATGGCACTGATGCTCTATTTCATTATGGCGCGCCGTGAACGTGTTGTTTTGCCCAAAAAAAAAAATCCATTTTTAGAAACAAACCCTACATTCTTTTTATTTATGCCCTTTCTTCTCACTCTTTCTGTGATTTCAAAATTAGGGCTTTTCATTTTATATTTATAGGGTTTGTATCGCTATATATAGGCCTAAGATATCCAACCCACGGGGACGGCTTGCATAGTCGGATTCCAATCCATGTTGGCCCTTGCGTGAATTTTAAAAAAAAAAAAAAAAAAACATTTTTTTTCATCAGTGCGCCCGGCGTAACCTAGCGGAACGGTGCGCTATTTCAATATGGCGCACTGCAAACGTGTTGCTTTGCAAAAAAATTATTTTATTGTGTTAATCGGTGCACCATGTAACATATAACGCACTGCACCGAGTCTCCTAGTAGACAGAGAGCACCGTATGGTGGTCCCTTGTTTGCGCGGGGTGTTTATGCTACAAAAACTAACACTGGATGATTTTTATTATTTTCTCTATGTTAATCAGTGCAGTGGTTAACATGTAACACATCGGTGCTCCTTGTTGACATAGAGCACCGTACGGTCTATTATCCTGTTTGTGCGGTGCGTTTATAATACTCCCATGCACCGACATCGGTGCGTACAGCATGAATGGCGCACCGGTTCTTGAGTTTTTTTTTTTACCTGAAAAGTTGAAAATTTATTTATAAATATATTAATGAATGATATGGTACAGGTTTCAGATTGATAAAGAAATAAATGACAAGAGATCAAGTAACAAAAATACTGATAACACATCAAGAAAAGCAAAAAAGGTAAGTTCCTTGTAAATTCTTTACAAAAAAAATATTTTTGAACTATATGTAAGTTTAACTAATATATATTGTTTACTGTGTATCATGCAGAGCCACAAAATGATGAAGCTCGATAAGATTTTTTGATCCAGGACCAGAAGAGCACAAAAGTTTAATGGAAAAATTGCAAAAGGATGAATCAGGTGAATGAAAAAATACTATCGATCCAATATGAGTTTCTTTTTTTAATTTTCATTAAGAATATACTTAAAATTATTATACAAAATGTGTCAAACAATCTATTAATTCACATATGTTTAATGTTCTACAAGTACCAACAACTCAGAAAAGGAATGTTTTTCTAAGAAAAGAAAAAAAATAGAACATGCAAATGAAAATGAATTGCTCCTTAGCTCATCTGGAGTGGTGTTGGAGGTTAACAAAAGAGGGGAAAACTTTTACAAAAGTTTGAGGGATCTAGTGGAACGAATGTATAGACGTTCTTTCCACTTACAATACAAAAATCAATTCAATGATTCCAAGAACCAAATTTTATCTAAACTACAGGAAGAGTTTCCAGATAATTGGTCAATGAGACATGTCAAACTTTTAATAGCAAAAACATAAAACAACAAAAAAGAATGAATGAAAAAAGTAATATTCCTTTAATTGTTTATCTAGAATTATTTATAAATATCACTTTTGCTATATTTACTTTTCATATATCAATATAAAAATTAAATAGTTTATTATCATGTTACATTTTCAGGAATATTGTGAAAATCTTAAAAGATGAACGAGATGATATTAGAAATATGCCAGTAGGAATGTCCAAAAAGGTATACAAGGAGATGGTCAAAGAAATGGAAAAAATTGCATCGCAGGAGGAGTCATCTCAACAATAATGTGCTTCAAATGTAATATGTAATCATTGAATTTTTCGATCATTAGGTACAATAAATAAACAATTTAGCATTAAATATTAATTTTCAAGTATTTTCTTGCAGAAAAGAAAAGAAAATGGAACCCATTCAACACATAAAATAGGATGACAAGGAAGAAAAGGGTTGATATCTAAGTTTGTGAGTAATTTTTACTTCCTTATAACAACTTAACTAAATTTCATTTTTGTATTTTTTAAGTCGTTTTACAAAAATCATCATTGAATGTCTTCAAACAGGTGTTAACATGCAAAGAAGAACCATCAGACGAATTGATTGAAATTGGGCTAAATATGGGTTGTGAGTATATGTTGGCATATCATAAATTAATTTTGGAATTTGTAAGCATCTATTGATCTTGTTTTACTTAGCTCCGTCTATAATTAATAGAACAAAAAAATATTTTATATTAAATATATGATTTGTTATGGGGTATAAAACTTGCAAGAAACAAAGTATGGAACTGAGCCAACAGATGAAATCTTTAAAGGTGGCATCTTACATGGTTTTGAAAGAATGTGTATAGTTTATGAGTCAATTGTTGCAACGGTACGTCATTTATTTTCAATTTACATTGATGTATATTATTTAATATTGCAATTTTCATTATTCTCACCAATGTATATACACTCATTACAGTTTATTTTTATGTTTGTAGATGGAAGGTGAAGAAGAAGAAAACAATCAACACCGTGAATAAAACATTCTTGAAAATAACCCCAAGTCATGGAAGTAGCTCTAGCAGTGACAGCAGTTCAAGCGAAGAATGATGATCACTATGTTTGGATATCAAAGCAAGGCGTTGTATTTTTTGAAATGTTATCCTATGAAATCAGAAATTTTGTTTGATGTAATGGACATAGTGTCCCAATTGAAAGACAAAGGGATACCAATAACTGTCCGATTTTTTATGAAAAAGATTGTCTTATTCATATATGTGTGTGTGTGTGTGTGTGTGTGTGTGTAATAAAATATGTTTTAATTTATTCTATTGCATTCTCCATTGTCGTTGTGAAATGTAACACCACTAATTAAATTTATGGATGATTAAATATTATAATGAAGAGATGTGAAATTTGAGGATATGATATAACAAATTAATCCAAACATCACATTCAAATGCACTAATAAAAATTTAATTCATATGAATATTGTTATAAGATATATATGTGTCGACTTTTGATGAATAATGAATTTTAAAAAATCATAATAATTATGATATGATATAACAAATTAATCCAAACATCCCATTCAAATGCATTAATAAAAATTTAATTAATATGAATACAGTTATAAGATGTGTCGACTTTTGATGAATAATGAATTTTTAAAAATCACAATAGTTGCACTGTCAGAGGTCGATGTTTCTAAAAAATACAAAATGAACATCAGTGCATGTCAGTTACTGTACATTGGTGCGTTTGTATGTTGAATTGCACCGGTGTGTTTCTACGACCTATGGGCATCACACGAATACCGATACCAATTATAAATCTCGGTGCTTTTGTGTGATATTGTGCACCGGCGCATTTATGTGGCACTATGCATCGGTGCATTTGTGCAACCTATGGGCACCGCACAAATACCGATACCAATTATAAATCTTTGTGCGTTTGTGTGATATTGTGCACTGGTGAATTTTTATAAGTCTACGTACCGGTGCGTTGAGACGACCTTTGGGCAACGCATAAATCCCAAGACCAATTATAATGGCCCCATGTGTTGTATCACCAACACTACGCCCGATGCACTTTTATACCTTGACGGCCCAGTGCATGCTCCTTCGACCGCCTCAGGCCACCTTCTAGATGACACGCACTGGTGCGTT
Organism: Pinus albicaulis; assembly: GCA_034641835.2. Lineage (NCBI taxonomy): Eukaryota > Viridiplantae > Streptophyta > Pinopsida > Pinales > Pinaceae > Pinus > Pinus albicaulis. The sequence goes on from CM076584.1 coordinate 1,157,567,951, forward strand.
GAAGCCTGAGTAGCGCACCGATGAAAAAAACATCCGTAATAACCTCCAGCCGCCCATCTTTTTTATTTGTGTTGAATTTCCGTTAAAAGCTCCGCCAAAACCTCCGTAACCATAAATGGATGTTGTAAAAAAAAAAATTGACAATTTTGGCCAATTTTATAACACTAAAAACGTTTTTTATAACCTCCGCTAGAAGGTCTTTTCCTTGTAGTGTAAAAAATTATAAAAACCAAAAGTAACCACAAAAGGGAATATTAGCCTTGATTGGTAAGAGTAAAGTCAACATAGGGATATCTTGCCCTCCTCTAGCACCACCTCACCGTCTCTCCTCCTCAAATATATGACACCCAAGCAACCAACAACCCTCTCTTCGACAGACCATCTGCAACAAAGGTCATTTCCTTGAAAATATGTAAAAAGGAGATTTTGGCAAAGCATCAACTCAATCCCAATACATCAGAACTAGTTGATCATATTGGAAAGAAAGAATGTAGAATTGCGAGTGACTGTGTCAATGATGGTATTGGAGTCCCCATAAACTGCAATCCGCTCCATGTTTAGATTCTTAGCAAAAAATAATAGCCCTAGAGAACTAAGAGCTTTTCTCTAATGTTAGAACCAACCCCACCATTCCAGAAAATAGAATAATGAATCTATGGGTTTATTCTCAACATGGCACCACAACCATATTTGCCAGATTGGGCAACTCCAACAAAGAAGCCAACCAGAAATTAAATTAAAGAAGAATACCATGGGAAAAACCTGGAGTCCCATAATTTAATTTATTGAAATTTTATGTCTTTAAATAGGTTACATTAAAGAAGAATGTCATGGGAAAAATTATGGGTTATCAAAAGCATATGTTTCGAGTCAGATAGTTAAAGAAGAATACCATAAGTTGTGAAAAAATAGATTTCTATAGTTTAATTTATTTAACATTATGATTATATATAATTATAATTATAATTATTAAATAGGCTACATTCAAGAAGAATGCCATGGGAAAAATCCAAGCTCAATAATTTATTTTATTTAACTTTATAATTATATAGTTAAAATTGTATTATTATTATTTTTTATTTTAATAATTCTAATTGTGCAGAGATTTGGCTTCTTATTTTTAATTTTATGTTATTTTTTTTAGTTTTATCTCTCAGCTCTTACCAACCCAATATGTAAGAGATGTTCTTGTGTCCTATTATGTTATGTAAAAATTTTGACTCGTTCAAAAGAAAATAAAATAAAAATAACCTTATGTTAAAATAAAAATCCCATGTTATTATTTATTTTAATCAATTTTAGCTGGGTAGTTAAGGTAAATTTGAAATAAAAATAAAAATAACCCAATGTTAAAATAAAAATTCTACGTTATTATTTTTTTGAATTAATTTTTGTTTGGTAGTTAAGGTAAACTTAATTTGGTCAATTTACCAGTGGTTTTTGAGCTCCAGGTTTATGAGAACTAGTGGTATTTACCATGGTATTAGTTTAGAATATAGTCTATTTAAAGGGGGGGACTAAACCAGCCTAGATCCATCTTGACTTCAAATCTACCAAGCGCCAAGAGGGATCAAATATTTATGCATCTTAATATAATCACATCTCAAGAGATTTGATCCCTCTTGGCGCTTTTACATATCATCTCAAGAGATTTGATCCCTCTTGGCACTTTTACATAACATAATAGTACATGACAGGACAACATCTCTTCCATACTCGGTTGGAGAGCGCCTCTCGACACAATAAAAATAAAAATATAATACAATATAAAAGATAAAATTAATAGTTATAATTATTTATTTATTTTTTAAATCTGACAAGACTACATCTTCAATGTGTCCAATATATCACCCTGATTGGGGCATGGAATTGAACATGTGACTTCACATTAAGAAGTGCCTTAACAAATCACTCGATCATCGTCTATTTGAGACCTAGTGGACTAATAGTTATAGTTATAATTAATATTTAAATCAACCTAGATCAATCTTAACTCCATCTACCAAGTGCCGAGAGGGATCAAATCTCTTGAGATAGAAACCTCTTAGTAGATCTAGAGTTAAGATGGATCTAGGCTAGTAATTAATTACAAATATAAGTATTAATTTTATGTTTGTTTTATTTTATGTTTACTTTTACGTAATTTGACCAAGTTGAAATATTTTATTTCATAATTATAATCATTATGATTTATGATTTATTATTTTTATTTTTATGTAACTTGAAAAAATCAAAATGTTATAAAGGGAATTACATTACAACATATCTACTATTTTGGGCTGGAGAGCACCTTTGGGCGCAATGAAAGACGAACTCATTAACATTTTAAATTTATTGGCTATATTTTTATTTTATTTGACTAGAATTTTCTTTAAAAATTACTAAAACAATTATTTTTTTAACTATATTATATTTTATTTAATCGGGGATTTTTTTTAAACTTATTTTTAAAAAAATTATATATTCATTTATTATTAATATAAATAAATAAAGGTCAAGTCCCACTAGCACAACTGGTTGAGGACGGACCTCGTCAACAAAACGACCCAGAATCAAACCTCACGGGAGGTGATTGTGCCCTATGCTAGGGGGAGGAGACATGCTAAAAAATCCAGTCAGCTAAAGGGTTGGTGTGGCCCAGGTCGGGTGTGATCCCCAGGTGAATTTGACGGCTTAGATGCCCTTGGGTCGTGGCTCCTCAAGCCACATGTCAAGCCTCGAGGATTGCAAACAACTTGAAAAACAAAAAATATATATAAATAAATAAAGATTAATCCATTCTTAAAAATAAATAAGAAAATTTAATGTATACTTTGTAATTATTAATAAAAATAAAATAATTTATGCCTTATAGTTAATAGTAATAATGATGATGATGGTGGAATAATTTATATTTTCTAATTTTTTAAGATAATAAAATTTGTTATAATTTTATTATCAACAAGTAGTCAAAATAAATATAATTATTATTCGTTCTTATGCATAAATGTAAGTTGACTTTTTTCTTTTAATTAAACTAGACTATGTCTAGGTTAGAGCTAGCCCCAATGTTGAATAGAAGAATGATCTACCCACTAGCGGAATACTATCACCAAGACTGTGTGAACCTCGGTTGAGTTTGGATGCCCCTTGGGATAGTTTCATTCCCCCAAATGTGGCTCCCATCCTCAATCCCTCTCCATGAGATTTTAACCTATTGTTGGGTCTCCAAAATGACATCTTTTTCACTCTCTTTTCTTTCATTTTCCTTCATTTTTTACTATATTCTGCAACTCCATAACCTTACATTAAGAGTATTTTCATGATTATATATGGGTTTAGTCTTATTATTTTCCAAAGCATTTATTTTAGTAATTTGAGTAAATTTATGACTAAATATTAAAAAAATAACATATGTTCACTTATATTTAAAAGTTGGATGAGTTTTATGATGTTTGTAGGCATATTTGAAGATTCCAACATAGTCATATTTGGTCACTAAGCCTCAAATTCGAATTTCCATATTTGAGGAAGATTTGAGATCATTATTCAAGCACATTCAATGGATAAGAATCATGCAATTTTTGATAAGTGTCCCCTATCAAAGCTATTAGAGAATTGTGAGATGATTTGTAGAGATAATAATCTCCTATTTTTATCATATTGGTTTTACCTACTTGAGAGACAAGTGGATTTGGATGTATTAGTTGCTTATCCTTTTCTCAAATCAACTCATGTATAAATGGAGTGATTTCTCCATCTGAGAGGAGAGGAAAGGAGAATAAATTTGGAATTTGTAATCAGAATTCTTGAAGAGATACCTTTGTAGCTAGACTTCAATCTTTTGGAGCTTGCTCCAAAATTAGTTCACTTAATATATGATTATGTTCTAATTTTCAACTTCTAGTGTGCTTGTTGAGCATTAGAGGCCCCCATTTTCCAAACATGTTCACTCTTTCCCTTGTATGTTCATAGACTAGAATTCAATTGCTCTCATTTGGGATTTCCATTTGTCTCTAAATTTCTTTAATAAACCATTTGTCTCATTTTGGATTTCCCTTTTTATATGATCTAACCGACCTCTTCCTTGAATTTATCGTCACGGATGTTCCTTCACATACGTCCCACTTCATTTTCCTAGACTTCAACGACTTCTTTGCCTCACTCTAGGATGGTCACATGATATTTGAGTGCTACCTCCTTCGCTGCCTCCTCCATTCTGGTTCTCTTACCAGCTGTGGAGCTTTGAGCCTCTGCTCGCGGCCTACCACCCCCATTTCTATCCATAATTATTCCGGCTGCCATGTTTCTTTGATAAACATGCTTTCTCTCGCTACTGCTCCCCCTTGTATCGTTCAACCTTATCAATATGCATCCCATGTGACTCCCCTCCTTAGAATATAATGGAAAAATCTAGAGCAAAACATTATGCCTCTTCCTTTAAGCACCTTCCCTGTCTGTTTCCAGCACCTTCCGCTTACCAATGTGGTTACAGTACATTCGTGCGAGGATGGGACCATATTCCTTCTCATTTTCCTCTGCATACGGTGTGTGCAAGCCCATTATAGTCGTAGCTTTGTTCCAGTATTTCTCAACATCATGTGTTATCCTTCTCCACTCCTTAAATCATCCTTTCCCATTTTTGAAGCCTCCCGACGGACGATTAAGCGAACTTGGGTTCCACTCTTTCCCATCAGCTATCGTCATGTCCTTTATATCTTGACGACATGTACCTCATCGATCTTCACTAATTCTTGTTACTTGTCTCCTCATGATAATTATTAAACATTCGTTTCACCAGGTGGGTTACTGCCCTCCTCCTGGCCCACCCCATGTCTATCATTTGTCCTCGCTGATGTGGATAGATCTCTCTCTGCCAGTGCTCAAAAATCTTCCTTTAGTTATCCATCCACCATTTTCTCCCAGGCCATTTTAGTGATCACCCTGGTACTCTTGACCCCTTCATTTTCCAACCACACAAAACAATTGATCTACACCTCATGGATAAATGTATTTTCAATTATCACTTTTAAGAAAACCACATCATTTAAAATTATCCAAATGGTTTGTAAATTGAGAGAATTTGGCTCTTATTAAGTACCTTTGGATTTTCGATTGTTAATCAAAAATAGTTTTAAGTATTAATAACATCCACAAGAAATATAATATCCCTTATGGTAATCATACAAACTACCTCTAATAAGGTCATATACCTACAACTATCATATAACCTTAATCTCATACATAAATCAAATAGTATCCCTAATTACAATTAAATCTCTTATTTAGAAAATAAAATTTATTATATTTAACTCATCATTTCTTCGAAAGGCGAAGAGATGTGATAACGAAGTTAGATAAAGTATTAAATATAAGATGATAATAATAATAATAATAATAAAACATCATGTCACTCAATTGAAACAGTAACAGAAATAATAAATGTATTCAATTCAATTGTTATATTGTAATTTTGTTTTTATTAATAAAATTACAAACAATTTAAAAAAAAAAATCATAATATGCATATCACATTAAAGTAAATTTAGATAATAATGATACATATTCTTAACTATGATATTTTAGAACAAACGCACACACACACACACATATATATTCTAAGTCAACAATTTCTATTAATTCAAGGAAAATTACATCGTGAGGAGCATAACTTCAAAACACCATTGTCGTCACTCCTTTCGGATTTATTGGCTAGTTGGTAAAGAAAAAAGCATACAAATGTTATCAAGAGAAAAATAGAGGACCAAGGATTGATTTCCCAAGTATAATAAAATTGTCCCAAAATAAAAATGCAACCCACAATCATTATTAAGCACCCATATTTCCTGGAGTCGAGTTATCAAATCCATTTCCCCTTAGTTGGAGGGATGTGGTACATGTGCCTCCATATGTGCCATTTTCCATCCAAAGTTTCCAATCGCTCCTAGAGTCACTTCTATCCTTTTCGAAGGGAGACTAACCGATATAGCATATGCTATTGGTTATCCTGGAGACCATCCATAAAGCCAATGATCTCGTTGTGATCATCGTGACGATCCCTAGTCATTTGTTAAATTGTTGTTGTCACTTGAAGAATTTGTGCTTCATCCAATCCAAACGGAAGAGGCACGTCTACACACCAAGGGGAGATGGTGTTTTGGTGCTCGAATTCCTCCCCATAGTCTTGTTGATCCACATGATGCACCACCCCATGGCCACGGGTATCCACCCATGTCCGGATTGGGCCACATTGACGATGCATTATCCTCTCGGTGAAAACCTTTCTCGACCCACACCATATTTGTCAGCCAACCCCCTAACTACCAAGCTACATAAACCACCACCACGCCCACAAGCCCCTAGTTGTTGGCATTCCCTCACACCACTCAAGTGACCCACTGTCAATACACTCCCCATCCCCACAACGTTTACCAGTCAATGTCCTAGAACTGATCAACCCCAAGTACCTCACAATAAGTACAACCCTCTAGCAAAAAGACCACCTTCCCATGCACCTACAAGTCTTCATGTTCTGTTGATGGCTTCCAACTGTAACCAGAAGGATAATTAAACCAACTGTCACCAACCCTTCACCCCTTCGACCATTTTGTTGGGCCAAAATTGTAATCTACGAATAAATTACGCTTCCCTAGATAGGTGCTATTCTAGAACAATAGGTGAAAGACTATACTAATATTTCTCCTAACTCGGAATAGAAATACAGAGAGGATTGGAGGCTTACTTGTTCAGTCGCCTCCAAATGACTCCTTCTATCGCTTTTGTTGCAGCTTCAAATTCAAGCGGTTTGTGAACTAAATGCTTCCTGCAAGAAAGAACATTGAAACCGCAAAAGATGCAATAATATAGATATCTATTCAAGCTAGTTAGCTAAATCAGTAAATCATAAACTACATTTATCAACCAAGATCTTACAATATGGAAAATCAAAGTTAATACAGATGCATGAAGGGAAAAATAATAAGTACTCTTTATTGATTATAGAAGGAGAGGTTACAACCTAGTGACTGATTTGAAGTGACCTTCCAGCAAAATTCCCAAGCCTCATCACAACATAAATCTCTACAGCAGTAGCTTCACAAATCTAACTCTCAATTGAAAATCCTCCAGCATTTATCTACTCAAATTATTCCTTCTAAAACACTTAGATTTGTGTTCAATTTATAGATGAACTGTAGGTTGTTTTGCAATCAATAAATTTCCAAAAATATGAAAAACATGTTTCCAATCATGTAGATGTCAGATGGACACTTGGATCTGAAGCTTGACACATGTGAACTCTTCTAGAAGGCACTGGCCAAGTGGAGATTCCGGAACAATGAGAATTTTTCTCCCAATGTGACCAACACACCTGTGAATGTCGGGAAGTGCTTTGCAGAGAAGCCTTGCATGGGGCTACCTGCATATGAAATGCACTTAGGCCCCTTAGAGCCTGCATTGGTGAGCTCTCATATGCTAAATAATAAGCTTCAAACCGTGGAAACCTTTGCTTGATGAAAGTCTTGCTTGATTTTTCTTGTTTCTTGTCTTAGGGCATGTAGCAACTGAAATTATGGGGAATGATAGACCCTTGATCATTGGTCTTGGAGATGATGTCAAGTTAACCAGTTCATTGGGAATGGTGCCCAAATTGACCTATAACAATTGCCCCCTAAAGTATGAGATCCAAATAATAAGAACATTTGATTGAGATGCTTTACACTATGATGAGCCTGGAAACGAAGCAGGATGGTCACCTGCATCAATATGACAATACATTTCATCATGATATATCCTCTATTGATCATAATTTTTGAGGGTAGGCATTCCCATGTTCAACACATAAAACAATCTAATAACATGTACATAATTCAGAAAGTCATCTATATTGGAATGTTGTCCAGATGCAGACACGCCTACAGATATAGGCCCATGTATGGATGAAAATATGTATGTAAGGTCATTGTACATATGATGTGTACAACAATCCTGAAATCGTAGCCCAGATGGCTGAAACTAGATCCAGGGTCTTCTTATCTCGTTCACTCAATCATTCGGGTACAAGTCTAGCCATGCGAATATATGATTTGTAGTTGAACATGGAAATACATCGTTTGATTTCCAGCCAATAATGTGATTTTTTAACAAACGTGAGAAAACCACCATTAATGTCAATGGCCCTCAAGGTACTGCAGTACATTTCGTAAGGCGTGAATAAAGGATTTGATGTTGAATTCCAAACAAAATCTTTTGGTCAAAGGTCCGGAAGCGAGGATCTTGTCGATGCTGTAACAAGCCTCATGGTACTGGAATATGATGTTTCTAAGTGAACTTCCTAGATATTGATTTGTTGTCGACAGGAAGTCACCTTATTGCAAAACTGGACTTATTGATTTCGAAGACAAGGTTATGACTTGATATAGCAAATTTTAAGGGATGACGGTCATGAAAATGAAGGTTTACGAGTATTGCAGAAGGATGAGTTTTTAATCACTTGATGACTTATCTTGAACATATCGGCAACATTGTGAGGAGTTGGCAACATTGACCCAAAATCGAAGTGAAGGTATGATGAACCATAGGTGTGAATGAAATGTCAAGATGATTACCCAACCCAAGCAGTCACGGACATGGAGTGAAAGAAGTGTCATGTTCAAGAGCGACTTGCTACCAAAAAGAAACTTTACTTACTTTTCCCAAATTTTCCCCGATCATTTTTCAACCAGTACCTCTTTATTTTTTAACAAGCTTGAGGATGATAACATTTTCTTGATCTATAATTCAACCCTTTGGGCAAATAAAGTATCGCTATTTAATAATTTAATGAGTCTAGCGATTAAATGAAACTCGATTCTTGCCATGATCGACAAGCTCGTCGCTATTTTATGTTTTAACGAGATTAACGACAGTGATAGCCTGGTCCTTTTTCATATTTAGAGAGTTTGAAAAAAGAGGACGAAAGAGAACTCCAAAAGTAATTTTTCGTAAATTTGTCACTCAGATCCGAAAAAGTGTAAAATAATATCTGAGAGAACCTCTTTGGTCATGTTTAACCAAGGTATTCCTTTTTCGTAAATAATCCATCTCAGTCTGGAAAAGGATTAAACTTATACTGAGTAGATATCAATTCATTTACTTTAACAAGCTCGAAATGACAAGTGCTCAGCAATATTTTCACGTTATCGGAGTCTGAAAAGAGCTAAAAGAAGATTCCAGGGGTTCCTTTTCGCTATTATCGAAGCTCGAAAAATAGATAAAATTGCACTTCAAATCCTTTTTCGTTTTTAACAAAGCTCGAAAAATAAGGAGAAAAATTATGCATTATGGTCAAGTCATTCTTTGAATAAATCTACACGACTAATCTGTTCATCAGTTGTATTTCCTATTTAGAACAACATCAAATGGATTAAAAATTACTGTTTCATGATAAAAACATAATAAAATATAGCAATAAATTTAACTTTCAAACAATTAAATGACTATATAAAGTAGTTTCAATATTCATTTTTACCATTCCATAGTTACCATTTGCATTTTAGAGCTCTGAACCTGATTTTGCCCTCGAACTTCAGTCGTTGATTGCAGTCGTTTCTGTGGACGGATTTCATCACCGTTTGATCCAGGTTAGTGCCATGAACCTCCTATTTCTTTCAGTATTCATTTCATTCCCATTCTTTGCAAATTTTTAGGGTTTTTATGCTGCGAGGGTAAATTCTGCACAAAATGAGGGCAACGCACCCCTGAATGTCGAAACCTGCGTTGCATGGCAGGTACAGTGAAGGGTACACACTATCTCAGCCCAGGGAATGCGTTGGGTGCAATTGAAGTTTTTGGTTTTCATGCTGTGTCCAAAATTTGCCTAGTTTTTTAAAATGAATGGTATCTAATGAATCTTATGGTTGATTTTCAGGTTTCCATCAAATTATAGTGACGATTACATGGAGAGAAAGAGAACATGAAGAACAAGATATGATTGCCTTGAATGATCTGGGTACTGTAAGAGCCTTAAGAGATTGTGGGCTACTTAAGTACTTCAAATTGTCAAGAATGAGGCAACAAATAGAACTCTTAGAGTTCTTAGTTTGAGCATGGGATCCGGCGATAGAGGCATTTCACATAAAAAATCAAGTGTTGTCCATAACAGTTGAGGATGTGTATTTTCTCACAGGTTTGTCAAGGAGAGGTTTGCCCATTTCTCTCACAGGTCTACCATTGGAGGAGAGACAGTGAGGGATTATGTTATGCAATATTGCTATCCAGGGTCAGAACCTAGCGAAGATGGGAAAATAAACATCCGGGATGTCCTGGATTTGCCTTTGAGAACCATCCTTTTCACGATCGCTAAACTTGCAGGAACCGTTACACTACATGTAGTGAACCAATCGTATATGTAGTATGCGCTAGAGTGATTAGAGCCAACAGTCTTCAACTGGTCTAAAGCTATTCTATCTCAGATAAAGGAAAAACTGAATAAATCAAAGGGAGGAAGGAATAAAAATTTCAGTTATGATTCAATCATTATCTCCTTCGCTTTGGAACGTATTCCACTAATGCAGCCACAACATGTAACATTGGATACATCTAGTCCTAGAGATCCTCAAATGCAGAGATGGGTAGAACTCATGGGTCGGCATGCAGGCCAATCGACCGTTGTGTTCTCGACTGCATTATTTGTCTAGTTCTGGCGTCAGATTGTTGCCATCAATGAGTATGCATACGCAAGCGTCGACTTCTAAGGAGGTCTAGATCTAGTATTACCATAAGGCGCTCAGTGGGGTGCAATGGGTAAGAATGATTCGACCATGTTTTTTTATTTTTATAAGTTTTATACAATGCTTTTGTGCTTTGATTTCTTTCCAAGATTAAACTAAATGTTTAATGTAATGCAGATATTGGTCGTGTTCAACCAATAGAGGAATCAGAGCGTGAAGTAGATGCGCCAGCAGAGAGGGCTATCAGGACAGCAGTCCTTCAAGACCTTGATATGGCTGAGACTCTAGCTGAGCTTCAACAACACATAGAGGGGTTGACCTTCGGGATTTCGGATTGCTAGATTGAAGAGCTTCCCATGCGATTGCAGTGACACACTATCGGGGTTCCTAACCGTTGGATGCGGTTGCTCCGTAGGATTTCTAGATCTATAGCATGTTACCATGAGCACCACTAGTTTAATTGTGATTTTTTGCATACATTTTGAGGTCAGATGATCTATGTGTCTTGGGCACAAAATTTGCAAAAAACCTATAACTATATATCTATGTGTTTTCAGAGTTTTTCCTATGTTTAATGCGCAATCCAATTCAATGATCTGAATTTTTTCTTTACCTATGTCACAAATGTCTATCTAAAACTTGATTAGCTAATGAATCAGTTAAAGTGTTCAAATTTCTGGAAATATTTTGATATTGAATGAAATCAAAATGTCTCTCCAAAATTCGAATTCTTAGGAACAATCTAAGAAGTGTTGGATTTCTAACAGTATAATACTAGTAAGTTGTAGTACCACAAATTATGAGTCTAACCTTATGATTATGTTGTTGATACCAAACGAAATGGCATCAGAGAGAATTTTGATCAACGCGCTATACTCAGCGATATTGTTTGTCGATCTACCAATACAAATCCCTTGAAAACTCACTAACTCGTCGTTTGGAGCGAAAATGGCCCATGCTGCAGAGGATAGATTCTGCGTACTATGACTAGCACTATCAGCATATCCAACAAATGGTTCTGAAAATTTAGTCATCTGCGATGAAATGTAAAGCAGATTACTAACATCAAGAAAACTCTAAGAAACAAATTAAGATAGTGAATTCAAATCAATAGCATATAAACAATATAATACAAAAAATTACTACGCTCATGATTAAGCATAGTAACGTTTTAAATACAACCCATTTCTAGGTTATGCCAATGGAATCCCATCGTAATAAACTAACTCGTAGGCACCCTTAGCAAGAACTCTTTTGAAAATATAGGGGCCATGCCATAACGGCTTGAATTTCCCTGTACCTATTACATCAGCTTCTTGATCATAAAGAAGGACCAAGTCGCCCTCTAAGAAGATGCGAGGCTGGACATTTTTGTTGTATTGTGCCTTTATACGTCTCTTATGCGCTTCGTTGGCCAATTGGGCTTCACAACGCGTTTCATCTAGATGGATGAGGTTAAGGAGACGCGCTTCTTCTTCTGAGGTGTCAGGTAACAAGTCTATCGTGAGTTTTAACGATGATATTTCACATTGGATTGGTAAGATAGCTTCCAGACCATACACCAGTTGAAAAGGAGTAAATCCGGTTGCGTTTGTCACTGAGGTTCGATATGCCCACAAGGTGGAGTATAGGATCAAGTGCCAGTTCCTTTTATGGACTCCTGTCATTCGTTGAAGCATTTGTTTAAGAATTTTGTTAATAGCCTCAACTTTTCCATTTTATTTTGGATAATAAGGAGTAGAATTATCATGTGACAATCCTAACGTGGCTGTCAATTCAGACATCATACGGTTGCTAAAATTCCTCCCATGATCCGTAACTATAGCCTGTGGGACCCCAAACCGTGCAATAACATGGTTGAAGAAAAACAATGCAGTTGTTTGTCCTGTGTTGTCGAATGTAGGCATCGCTTCGGCCCATTAGGTAAAATAGTCGACCGCGACAATAATATAACCATGCCCCTCGGACGAAGGAGGGTTACAGGTCATGAAGTCAATACCCCATTTCATAAATGGTTCAGCAGAGACAAAAGGATGCATTTGCAATGGGTTTGTATATTTTACGGTCAAAAACCTGGCATGCATGACAACTTCTGACTGCGAGGATACAATCTTGAAAAATAGTAGGCCAAAAGTAACTAGTGCGGATATCGTCTATGTGGTAGCATATCTAGATAAATGTCCACCACAAGCCCCAGCATGGCAATCATTTAATAATTTTTTGGCCTCCTCATGAGTGAGGCACCTCCTTAAAATGGTATCAACAACACGACAATAAAGTGTATCGCCGAGGATCAGATAATCTTTGGCTTGGTATCGAATACATCGCTGATCAGAGTGAGAGGTATTAGGTCAAAAATTTTGGATTTGGAGATAAATGATAAAATATCCATACCATGGATCAGATGATCCGATCAGAAACAGAGACTCGTCTGGAATAGATGGTTTCGACATAGTAGTAGTACTATCAAAGAGAAGGTCACAGATAATATCAGCCAAAACTAAAGACTTCTTTGACTTGGATTTGATGAATTCCAAATCAAATTCCTGCAAAATGACAATCCATTTTGAATATTTTCCCCCCAGCAATTGACGTGATAAGATGTAAGTCATGGGGTTGCAATCCGAAACTATTGTTGTTTTTCGGAGCAAGATATAATGGTGAAATATTTGGACAGCTTGAACAGCTACCAAGGCAAGATTTTCCATGTACGAGTACTTAACTTCTGTATCATTGAGATTACGATTCAAATAATAGATCAGATGTTCAATTCCATTTTCTACTTGGACCAAAACCATAGCGATGGTCATTTCATTCGTGGCGATATATAGGAAATAATCATTTTGATAATTAGGAGGATACATTAATGACGCTCGGACAAGATGGTCCTTGACAGCATCAAAATAAGCTTGCACAACTTGGTCCCAATGGAAGGTAACTCCCTTTTTCAATAATCGAGTAAATCCTTTAGCCATTTCGATGTAGTTTGGAATGAACCTTCTCAGTAAGTTAGACTTTCCTTGAAGTTTTTGTATCTGAATTAAGTTTGACAGTGCAGGAAAATCAAGAATGGCATGTACCTTCAGTGGGTCTATTTGAATTCCTTCTTTTGAAACTAAGAGTCCGAGCAATCGACCAGAACCTACACAAAACACACATTTGTGCGGATTGAGGCGTATCTTGTAGTGTCGGCAACGTAAGAAAATGGAATGCATCAGGTGATCAGTATGTTTTCTTGAATGCGCTGGTAAATCATCTAGATATGGTTGAACAATGTGCTTGATGTCATTGAAAGCATAATCCATTGCTCTCTGAAAATTTTCCCCAACTTCTTTAAACCAAACAAAAGTTTCCTATATGCGAATGTGCCCCAGGGACAGATGAATGTTGTCTTATGTTGGTCATCTGGGCGGATATTGATTTGATTGTAGTCAGAAAATCCATCCATGAACGAAAAAATTTCACATCCGGCAAAATCGTCAATAATCTGGTCGATAAAGGGAGTATGATAGTTGTCTTTTGGACAAGCCTGATTGACATCCCGATAATCGACGCACACTCTAATGGTTCCTTGTTTTTTCATAATATGAATGATATTGGAAACCCACTGAGTTAGCAGAACAGGGTAAATGAAATCAGCACGCAAAAAATTTTCAACTTCTGCTTTGATGACAGCGGCTTTCTTCGGATGAACAGGACAAAGCCATTGATGCACCGGTTTGACATCAGGATACATATTAATAGTGTGTTCAACTATACTAGTATCTATGCCTGGAATTTCCTCGTATGACCAAGCAAATAAGTCACGAAATTCACGAAAAAGAGAGCGATATGAATCAAGTTCTGATGGAGAACAAGATACACCGACACGAATATTTTCTACAATACCAGGTTTGGTCGAAATATCAATAGAAATCGTTTCTTCGATATTAGATAAATTTCGCTCATAATTGATTGCATTAATTGGAAAAGAATTCGAAAAGAAAGTTTCGATGGATGGGAAATATAGTTCACTTAGATTATTTTCTTCATAATCAGGAATATGGGAATGATGATGATAATCTTCCCATGGTTCTCCTTCTGACATCATAGCTTCCAAAATATTTTCATTTGTCAAAAATTTTGAGGAAAATGGATCAGATGGAGTACCAAAATCTAATGAACGATCAACCCAAACACTTGACGACGCTGATTTCGGATTTTCTACCCAAGCCAAATAGATTGATTTCTATGCCAACTCAATAGGGTTGGGCGGTAAAACATCATCCAACGTAGAAATATCAGAAACACCCGTACTCTCCCTTAAGCCAGATAGAGTGGAAGATATTATGTAGCAGGTCTCTATACTTGCAATTTCTGTCGACATCGCTGGCAGAGGTAATGCAAAGGTTCCCATAAGAGTGGAATCCTTTAAGAGTCCTACACCAATGTTCTGAATTTCTAGTTGGGGTAAGTGAACAAACGGGACGCTTCCAGTTACCTGCGAAGCGGAGGCAAAAAAGGATAATTGATTAATGATTGTAATTGTACCTATATGTGGAAAGGCAATCATTCTAAAGTATGTAGAAACAATAGAAGTCATTGCATTTACCCATGGTCTTCCGAGAAAAATATTATAGTCAAGGGGTCCATCAACAACCTCAACATCAATACTTACTGTTTTTCCCCCTAATTCAACTTGCAAGTTATTAATAATACCACAAGGTTTATATGTTCTTCCATCAAAAGCCTTCAACATTGTTGATGATTGTGATAATCGCGGCGAGCCAAGTGACTTCCAATAGTTTAGAGACATAATGCACGTAGATGCTCCCTCATCAATAATAGTGCAATGAACAAGGTGATTGAGAACATTTACTTGTATGGAGAATGCCAATTTTGCTGGTAATTGCAGCACATAGCCCATATGATTAAAGACGACAAAATAAGAATCAGTTGGATCAATTCCTGAGGGACTAATTTTCTAATACCTCAAGAGCGGACATAGCTGAAGGGGATTGAGCCAAATCTTCAACTATATTATAATTTTGTGCAGCTCTTGCCCGAGGATTATATGTCGATTTATGAATTACTCCCTTTGGTGGCTTAATTGTCAATTCAGGAATAACAAGAGGTGGTACTTATTCATTAGATGGATTCGTTGTCGAGGTAGTAGGTTAATCAGTGATCGGACTACCCTAGTCTTTATTCCACATCGACACCAAAATATCTTCTGAAGGTTTTGTGGTGGATAACATTAACACTTGGGAACTGGGAGCTGGATCCGTAGCAACCAAATTTGTGTCCGGATTTGGAAATGGGTTTGTCAATACAGTTGATGCATGAGAAGTCTTGATGATTTTTTAGACTTCAGCACGATGAGGAAAACCCCTAAAAAATTGTTCCTCGTTACAGATTATGCATGGATAACAAGGTTTCCGTGGTCCAGAAGGTTGATCAAATGATCTTTCTTGCGGGTTAGAAGTTTTCTTTTTCTTTGATTTCCCCTTTTTCTTACCTCCTGGTTTCTTGTCACTTTTACCTTTGTCAAATGACATGGCATTAATTTCGGAAGTAGAAGCAGAATCAGATGCAGTAGCGTGGTGTGTTTTTGCAGTGCCTATCAAGTCGTCTCTGACATGAGAGTCCTTTATTTGAGGAGGAACAATGAAATTAGATCGCGGCGCATTAGGAATTTTTGCATAGAGAATGCCAGACTGAGTTTAAATCAATTCTAAATATTGGGCACGAGCGATAACTTGCTCTTCTGTGATGACACCACCTTTAGCCACATCCTCAGTTATAGATGGTAATAGGGATTTAATGAACCATTCAGAAAGGGGAAGATTGGGAACAAATGTCTTAACCATTCGTCGACGGCAACGCCACTCACGAATATGATCTGAAATGTTAGTAGCATTACTTTTTTTGAAGTTGGGCAAGAGTTCCATTCCAGTTTCGTATCTGATCAGTAACTGGAAATGGGTCAAAAAGATAGTATCTAAAGCAGTGAAATTTTCGAAAGAAGCTCTAGGTAACTCAAGGTACCATTTAGCAGCCAGACCTGTAAGCGTACGCTGGAAAAGACGTAGTCGAACAGAATCATCATTCAAGGAATTTGATGAACACCATAAACGATAAGTCATAACATGAGTCGACGAATCTTCTCCAGGGTTTCCATTGAATTAAGGAATGTCATAGGGTAATTTATGAGGTATCACCGGCTACCAAGGAGCATAATTGATAAGATCATTGGTTAACCGGTTTAAATCTGGTAATTCCAAGGTTGCAACAAAAGGAACCTGTCTATTGAGGTTAGGTTGAGCATAGCCAGGGTAAGATGGAATTTCTTGGGAAACAGGTCTTTGAGCACCAGAAAATGGAATCTGCTACTGGTAACCTAGATAGGGGTTGTTTTTCATAGAAAATGCTTGAGAATTCTATTGACCAAAACCTGGATATGATACTTGTTGAAATGAAGTTTGAGGCATTTGAGCTTGTGGCTGCCAAGGGGTCTATCCACCAATATTATAACCCAAATTAGTGTAAGTTGGATTCGGTTGATATGTATAACCAGGTTGCATTTGTGACATCCCATAAAATGGTACACCAGCTTGTGAATAAATAATTCCTGATACAGGTTGTTGTAAATTAACCAAAGTATTTTGAGTCTGTGGACCTAACATTTGATGATATTGAGTCAAAGAACTTGCCTGATAAGGTTGATGTACAATATTTTGATTTTGTAACACGGGTATAGATGTATTAACAAGTGGTAATGAAGTGGGTGTAACAGGTTGAACCGGTTGATACGAGTGTACAACCGTTTGTGGTTGGATAGGCAGAGTGGGATGCCATTGACAAACTTTCATGTCAACATTAGTTTGACCAAAATGTGACAGAGTACTGTCGTATTGGGTGACCAAAGGTTTCCCCCAAACATAAAGAGGATAATAAGACGGAAAATAATTTTCTCCAAATGCTAGGAGTCCAGTTGATATGGTACTTAAAGGAATTGACCCATAAGGACCGACTTGATATATCCCTGATGATGGATGTAATGAATCAATTCGTTCAGAACTAACTATAGGACTACCAGTTAAAACACCAGATGATGACATTGGTAAAGACCATGGTCTTGAATATATACTGGAGAAGGTGCTAGATAATGATTTGTAACCTATTGGGACCGAAGGGCTACTGTGCATATATGACTCTGTTGACGTTGTGAACATCGACGGAGTAGCGAGGGTAGGAGCTGACGTAATTGGAATAGCAAACCCAACCGAAGATGCTGGTTCAGACATGGTTGTTTGACCAAATGTATACCCTCGAAAATCGACGGGAGATTGAATGGAAATAAGATCAACAAAATCAGATGGAAACGATTGAGGAAAATACTGGTACAGGTAAATGCCTCCCCCAAAATGGGTTGGACTTAAAGGTGTATCTTCTTGTGGGATTTCTTCAATGGAAATTAAACCAGGAGGAAGAACTTCACCGTCAAGCCTAAAATATATTTCAGACGGTTGACTGTGTGATATAGGTGTTTCAAAGGCTATAGAAATTTGTGGGGTGACCAAGGTACGAACAACTTCTGGTCGTTCGACTTCAGGATTCAGATTTTCTGGCAAAGAAGAGATAGGATCTGGATCAATTTGTGATTGAACAATGTCAGTTCCAGGAGGTATGGTCTCAACGATTGAATGGATCATGACCACGAGTAGCTGTGAAGACTCTGTTTTGACAACAGTAAATGAACAGGGATGTGTAGAAACAATTTGAGCTAACTCTGGTTTAAAAGATGATGTTTCGCCAAAGGTACAAATTGTACTTGATTCGGCAGATCGTGATCGCCTTCGCCTACCAGAAGTAACTTCCGGTGGTAAAGGTGGTTTTAAAGCTAATCTACGCGAACGAAGGGGGATAGGATTGTGTTCTTCCACGATTACTAATTTATTTTATCCAAAAAAAAAATAAACAAAAAGAGGGTAATGCTAGGCAAAAGGGTTTACCAAGAAACTGTGAACTGCAAAATACCTCCTAGCAAACCAAGAAGTACAGGCAGGTAATCTCCTCGAATGTTGTGTTTGGTGTATCACAATTTCAGGGCAACCGAATCAGTTCACTATGGATGGATAACACCTAAAAGTTGTCCTCCCAAATATACCTAAAGGTACGTGGAGGCCCAAGTCCGTATTAGCGCTTTATAATGCGAAACCGCATAGTGAGAGCACCCCTTTATACTTATCGTACTGTAACACCACCCGATATACCCGAAAGTACGTGGACGAGCTACGATATACTTACGTACGTGGAGTGAGGTATCACACTCAGAATGTATCGCAGACAATTTAACGATAGTTGCTATGTTTTACGACGTTGGAACACGTCTCTAGCCTAGACCTTCTAAATGTTATCGTTATGGTTCCAATGCATTGTTAAGTAAATTGAGATTTATTTTATGTTGATCTTGCTTAACAATTTTCCTTTCAGGTTCATCGCGATGATGTATATGAAATTCCTAAAATGCAAGCTAGGAATGATAAACAAACTTTCACTTTCAGCTTTCTCAATGAAGAACCTAGCTACTAAGGGAAGAGAGCAAATAGTTTGTGAGCAAACAAGTCAATGAACAAAAACAAAAATCAGTGAATCTCAAACTAAATGCAGATTTCCTAGTGTTCCTTTTGCAAAACACACACAGTCCTACATGAAAATGCAAGTTTTTCTTTTCAGTTTCCTTAATGTTATGAATGCAGAAAAGAAACTAGGTGCACTAGATCAATAACCAAATGCTTTTTACTTTCAAGAAACGAAGAATACAAACAAAAATTTCTCTTTTGAAGGAAAAATGAGGATTTCAACAACAATTTCTCCTATCAAGGAAATGAAGATTTTACAAAAATTTCCTATTTCGAAAGCAAATGATTCTTAATGCGACCATAAAAAATACTTTGAAATCATAAAGAAAAACTTTTTTAAACAAACATTGAACAAATTTTCAACCAAAGGAGGAAGAAGTATATAGAGTCACTGGTCAATTGAGCATCAAACTTTTCAGAACACAGCAGCAAACAAAACTGAAGCAAGTTGTAAATTCAAATTCAGGGGAATTTGGTCACTTTTAGGAGTCAACGCAGTCTCCAAGGGGAGACACTACTCTGCAACGCGGGCTTGGAAGGGAGACAGTGCTCTACAAAGCATTGTGTCTTGTCTAAGGCTGTGTTGGGCGCAGTAGACAAGGAAAAATGCTACTGTTTGGCTCACTGTATTTGCAAATTAGGCTCTGAAAAAGTTCAATCTTTATGTGAAAGAACTACTGGGTGGATAAACAAATCAAATCAGAGACTAAAACACCTATAACTAAGAGAAATTCTCCCCAGTGGAGTCGCCAGTTTGTTGGGCCAGAATTGTAATCTACGAATAAATTACGCTTCCCTAGACAGGTGCTAGTCTAGAACAACAAGTGAAAGACTATACTATTATTTCTCATAACTCAGAATAGATATACAGAGAGGATTGGAGGCTTACTTGTTCATTAGCTTCCAAATGACTCCTTCTATCGCTTTTGTTGCAGCTTCAAATTCAAGCGGTTTGTGAACTGAACGCTTCCTACAAGAAAGAACATTGAAACAGCAGAAGATGCAATAATATAGATATCTATTCAAGATAGTTAGATAAATCAGTAAAGCATAAACTACATTCATCAAATAAGATCTTACAATATGGAAAATCAAAGTTAATACATATGCATGTAGGTAAAAATAGAAGTACTCTTTATTGATGATAGAAGGAGAGGTTACAACCTAGAGACTGATTTGAAGTGACCTTCCAGCAAAGTTCCCAAGCCTCATCACAGCATAAATATCTCCAGCAACAGCTTCACAAATCTAGCTCTCAATTGAAAATCCTCCAACATTTCTCTACTCAAATTCTTCCTTCTCAAACACTTAGATCTGTGTTCAATTTATAGATGAACTGTAGGTTGTTTTGCAATCAACAATAAATTTCCAAAAATAGGCAAGACATGTTTCTAGTCATGTAGATGTCAAATGGACACTTGGATCTGAAGCTTGACACATGTGAACTCTTCTAGAAGGCACTGGCTAAGTGGAGATTCCGGAACAATGAGAATATCGCTCCCAATGTGACCAATGCACCTATGAATGTCGGGAAGTTCTTTGCGGAGCAGCCTTGCATGGGGCTACCTATATATGCAACGCACTTAGGCCCCTTAGAGCCTGCGTTGGTGAGCTCTCATATGCTAAATAATAAGCTTCAAACCATGGAAACCTTTGCTTAATGAAAGTCTTGCTTGATTTGTCTTATTTCTTGTCTTAGAGCATGTAGCAACTGAAATGATGGGGAATGATAGACCCTTGATCATTGGTCATGGAGATGATTTCCAGTTAACTAGGTCATTGGGAATGGTGCCCAAATTGACCTATAACACATTTGACGATAGAAAGCCACCATATCACACAACACACACCACCCTGGTGTTTTTTATATTCCAAATGCTTTCCCCGACCTGACCCTAGGGTACCCCACACACCCCTCGAGGAGCTCTAAAAATAAAAAACCAAATTACATAGACAAAGAAACAAGATACTCAGACTAGTGTCACCAAGGGACTTTTTAGACCATTGAACAAATGCCTTTCGGACAATCTCCCCTTAAACATACCATTGAACAAAATATGATGCTTTCCACGAGCCAAGAAAAACACCGCACCCACAACAGAGCCTACAACATGGCCAAACCCAAACACAGCATTCCAGGCACATAAACCAACAATGGAGGGATCAGAAAAAATTACTTGCTCAAAAGAATGTGGTGTTGTCCCAAGACCCACGAGGAGGACAAACTCAACTATGTAAGACATTTCACACAAAACCAACACTAAATTATCCTTTTTCATAGCAACACAACACATCTTGAGGTCCCATATGGAACTCTGTGTCACCAACGGAGTCGACATTGCACCATACTTCCTCCACACATAACACTTATCTATCGTCTTCATGCCATGAGTGAGGAATGGATTGATTGGTAAGCCTCCCTTCACACCTGGATAGACTATTTTCCCTGTAATCCTAATTCTCATCTCCCGAAACTTGAAAATGAGTTGCATGACCAAAACAAGACTCGTTATATTCAAGAAAATATCTAGAACATCCACCCACGGATAATTGGACAAAGCATTCCCTCCACGTTTTAGGATCATTGATGACGTATGGTGTACATATTAATGGCCATGTCTTGGGCTTCCAATCGACCTTCTACCACCCCCATGAGGGATTTAGAACATATAATTAATAAACATTTCAAAACTTAATAAATTTAATTATCGTGTCCATAGGCATGCCTATTTTGGAATAGAGCTTCCAAAATTTAAATTTAATTATCAATAATTATTAGGTGGATGGTAGGAATTTTACCTCCATGGAATATTCTTAACAACATACACAAATTAAAGGTTGAGATTTATTTTCAAATCAGTTATGCTTTTTTTCCCTTTTTAATTAAATTCATTAATAAAAAAAATTCATATCATGTGAACAAGTGTCATATGAAATGAATAATGGTTTTTTGGGCATGCAGTATTGGTAAGCCGTGTCATTATAGCAAAACCTATTATTGCATCAATAGGTGCTCTCCAACTCAATATTTTAGATATGTAATGTTTAAAATTATGTTGTGCTGAGAGGCGCTCTCTAGTCTAGTGTGGTAGAGATGTTGTAATGTTTAACATTTTGAATCAACGAAATAAAAAACAAACAAGCAAATATAAATTTCTCCATCCATGGTTTTTCCCCATGGCCTTCTGATACAGGTGGATATTGGTGGCCACCCACCTATTCCAATTGGACACCCACCATTAGTTCTTTCAGTTTTTCAATTGCAACACAACTTACTATTTTTAGCAGTTTGTCGGGTCTTGAACTTCCGGAGCCGTTTTGAGGCCCTAATGATCTAGGTGGATATTTGTGGCCACACACCTATTCCATTTGGACCCCCACCATCAGTTCTGTCAGTTTTTCAGTTTCAACACAACTTCCTATTTTTAGCAGTTCTTCGGGTCCTGAACTTTCGGAGCCATTTTGAGGCCCTAAACGAAGTTTCTTGGGAAAACCATGAGCAACATGGAGGTTCCCTTAATGTTTCTAATGTCTAAATTTGTAGTCTTTACGTATAAATTTCTAACGAGGTATTGATCACGTCAAACAGAGATCGTATGCCAAAGTTACGTCCCCGGGAAGATTAATGTACCAATTTACCCAAACGGGGCCCACAGTTTTGGTGCTTCATCTCCTAGGGTTAGGTTTTTGGATGTTTAGGGTTTTCCATTGATTATAAACAATAAATAGGCCTTAGAGCCTCATTGTAACACATTTCAAAGGCCTATATCCACCACATATCTTCTCATAGATAAGCTACCAATGCTCTAGCTAGTTTATTTCCATTATGTCTATAAGCATATTTCTATTATTTGATATTAATGAAATAAAGTTTTATTTCCATTTCATCTCTGTGTTTATGTTTATTTCTGTATATTATTTCGTTCCTACATAAATATGGATCAACGGTATCATAGGGGTCTGCTCTTTCTCTGTTTTTATTTGCATGCCCCCAACGAGGTCATAGTACAAGGAGTTAGGGCTCGAACTGGTTGAACCCTTGCAAGATAAGCCTAGAAAACCCCTACGACCTCCCATGGTGGAAGAAAATAAAGACGAGGGAGCAAGAGAACCTATCAAATTATTGCTTGAGGAGGCCCTCAAAAAACATAGGAATGCAATGATGGATAACTTTTCCTAGATCCTTCAATGGCAACCCACCGGTGACGCATCTACATCTAGCAGAAACTCTAGAGGCGGCACTCCTTTCAAGGTACGAGTCAATTTCGACATTCCTGTATTTAAAGGCCAGATATATGAAGACATAGTAGATAGATGGTTGAATTTTCTGGAAGGGTATTTCTCATTCCATGATTTCTACAGCTAAGAAAATATTATTTTTACACTCCTCAAAGTCGCCCCCCATGTCAAAGACTGGTGGGAAACCTACTGTGTGCAAAAGGATGAGAGGGAACCCTCTCTCTTCTCGGCCACATCCACTTGGAATTAATTTCGAGATAGCATCAAGGAACAATATTACCCCGTGGGGAGCTATGAGGACAAGTACATCCTGTTAGCACTCAAATCTACCTCAGGCTGAAATGAAGTAAAACTCAAGGCTACATCAAACCACGCTCAGCCTCGTAGCTAGCCCTACGAGGACAGGAGAGGGCTCTCTCCGTCAATCTTGAGAAAATAAGCAATAGGATGCGAGATGACTTACAATAAGAACTGATTTTAGGCTAGTAAAGAGATAGGTATGTTTGTTTTTGGTTTTTTGGGTTTTCGCTGGAGTAATGGGAAAACAAGTTTTGGGTCCGGGGATAAGGTCAGACCTTTGCAGAGTTCAAGCTGGGGCGAGATAGGTGATGATCTTGATGCTTTAAATTGGATTTATGGATATATTAGACCGACGAGGAGCTGAAGAGGGCAAAGAAGAACTTGGATCCTCTCCAAACAGCTGAAAACATATAGAACTAACTGAATTCAAAGGCTAAGCACTGTAAACAATGGATTCAACCTTATTTCACTCATTCAATTTAGTTCAAAAGCATAATGAAAGGATGGCAACATTAAACATGAAGAAACTTACAGTAAACAAAGGAGAAACATCATCAAGAACAGAACACCACAAGGATCCCAACAAGTGCCGCAAAACCCCTGATATTTCCTTAGCCAAAATATGAAAAGTATGTACAATGATATCAAAAGTATCCCAAGAGTCCAACCTGTAGAATGCCTCAGAAATTACAATATATAGATCACTCTAACCCCTTTCCCCACCTCTAGGGGTCGAATTCCCTCTTCAAGGATCAGTTTCAACCAATTCTAATCATGGAACTACAATCTAGGCAGCTAACAACTTGCCTCTAAAAGAGTGGAAACTGATCCATTACATGATTTTTTACTCATTTGAGAGTGAATCTTCTAGAAGAGAT